>VOPJ01007157.1:62500-86304 GCA_014673585.1 Semibalanus balanoides | reverse complement strand
AGGCGAGTGCGGAAGTTTGCACGAGACACAAGATGCGTCTCAACAAGGACGCCGCAAGCCTCAGGGACTTATATGTTGGAAACAGAACTAAAACGAGCCGGTAATTACCAGCACATTCACTGATCACCAAATCAGGGAATGAAGTGCGGTCCCATGCAGGTAGGCAAGTACCAGTACACGGCCCAGTAGCGAACGCTGTGTGAAGGATGGTGCAACAGCCCAACCTCTCAGTGTTCTTCGGAACGAAAGAAGCGAACGGATCATACCGGCGCGAGTACATCTCACGGAGGCCCTGACTGCAGGCGCGATGAAATCAAAGAAGGACCATTGCCCAAATCTGCCGGATGTATAATCTTTCACATCCTGTGATCCTGTGGCCTCTTTGATTCTGTTTAAAGTATTCCTTACAGTAAAATGGCAAGCTGAAGTGTATACAATCGAACACTATAAGAGATAACGATATCAAGTCTGACTTTGCAGGTTATGTGCTTTAGGGAATTCTGCTTTTCCAGCACAAGCCATCTTTTTTAACTCTGTCCATTTGCATTACAGTGACAACCATTAGAAGCGTTATTGTAACCCATGCGACTGCCAAATAACATTGTCTATACTCCTGTGCACCCGAATTCAACTCAAATGTACTCTTTAAGTCACCCACTGCTCTTTTCCGATCCGTAAAATAAAGAAAAACAATAGCAATATCAGAAGTTGATTAACGTGCGACGATAACACCAGTACCTTTTAAAATGGGAGACTGCAACGCCGAAACCGGCGGTTTGGCAGCGTTTACACAATCACAAAACCCGCTTGGATAAAGTTTTTCGAATTTTTTGAAATTATTTTTGAGGGGGGGGGGGTCATGCTATAGAACACTCCAACAAAATGAAAAAATCACTCCCCATGTTCATAAATCTGAATTCGGCAAATGACGATGTGGTCTAATGGGCACTACAAGACAAGCCAAGGGCTCCCTAGGTTAGGTTCCAGAGGACCCATATGGCCTCAATGAGGCCCACTCTGGCCTCCAGAGGGCCTTATCGGACCATTTTAGGACCTGCTCTGGTCTCCAGGGGCCTATCGAGTTTCCAGGGGGCCTCTCCGTCTTGCAAAGGGCCCACCTGGCCTTCAGTGGTCCAGTTTTGACATCATGAGGGCCCAGTCTGACTTTCTGAGCCATGCTGTATTTGGCTCAACGCAGTTTTATTATGGATGCTTCTGGGCCATACATTGTCAAAACATTTACCATCGATCGATCGATCAAAACATCGATAACACCTGAAGTGGTGTTTCCCCGCCGACAATGGCGGTGAGAGACCGATCGGCTACACTCACCAGTGAGGTTTCAGCGTGATCAACTATTACTGACGTCACCATCTATCCCCAGATTGCTTCAGCCATGGCTTGTCAGCCGCCAGTCCGCTACCACCGGCTGCCTATCCTGCTGGTGTCGCTGCTGCTGCTGGTGCTGCTCAACTCGGCTGAGGACGCCAAGTTCCAGCTGCTGGCGCAGGACTACCACTTCACGGGCGCGCCGCTGGCCAGTCTGGCGACGAGCTCGTCGATGTACTGTGCGGCCCCGCTGCCGTGCAACGGACGGCTGTCATCTGTACGAGATCTCCTCAGAGGCGTGCCTGCTGTGGTCGATCAGACCGTGGGATCACGAGCTGACAGCAGCCGCTGGCCACCGGATCATGACGATGCCGTCAGCTCCCTTCCCTACGACAACTACCACCACCACCACTACGACCACCACCACCACCATGAAAAGAACCACGACAACCAGAAAAACCACAACCACTGAAAAGAAATGTGGTATTTTTGGGTGGAGGAGATGTTTTTAAGAGGGGATTTTTTTCACTTAATTGTAGTGTAGCCCAATTGGGTGCCAGCTGTGAGTGCTCAAATTGTCAGACCAGTATTAACCAACGCCTTGCTGTGGGGAAGGATCTGCCTCTTCCAGCCATTTCTCAATAACTTCAAAACTATATCAACGTTAAACTTCCAGTACTTTTTGCTGTATCATTTTTACGTTTTTGCACCAATCTAAATACAATTGTGGGGAGCGATCTGGCGCAGGGGCAAGATTCCTATCTTCTGTGCCGGTGACCCGGGGTCGAATCCCTGGGAGGGCCGCTGAAACAGTCGACCGGCCACCATATAATAACCCTCGGAACAGGGTGAGAGTTCCCGCACCATGATCCCAAAGAGGATACGTTGCTCGGTCCACAAACCAACCAATGAAATTGATTTGGTTATGTGGGAGCTAATTACGTTTTAATGATATAATTTCATCCAGTTTGCGTGAACAAAATAAATGTTTGAAAGATCGTAGAAAATTGAGGTTTTACAAAATAATAGCGAATATCAAAACGTCAAAACGAAAAAAAGAAAAATGTTAACTTAACCAAAATATCTCTCTCGATTTCTGCCACACTTTTGTTGGTTTTAGACCCCATAAATGGAGAAAATAGTTGGAAGTTTTCGATAAATTTTAACTTAGGAGATATTTTAAATATATTTATATACGTTAATACAAATTAATATTGGAGAATCAGGTATGGACGATACACAAACCAAATTTTGAAGCCAAGTCTTCATTTATGACTAAATTATTACTTTGTAAGTTTTAAGTAACTCCTGACGTCATTTTTTAGTTGTATTCCTGGCTCTTAGTGGCAAGTTGCCAGATACAGACACATAAATGCCACTGCTGTATTTTTGATTGCAGATACTGATCTAGAAACATGTTATTTATTTATATGATGAATGAAATCAAACGTTACTCTGAGCATAATTAGTAAAATAAGTATATACAAAACTAACCTTATGCTCATATTATGTATAAATATAAAAAGAAAATCCAAAATATATTTTCAGCCATGTGCCTTCTTCAGTGGATATCCACTGAAGAAGGCCCATGGCCGAAAATATATTTTGGATTTTCTTTTCATATTTATACATAATATGAGCATAAGGTTAGTTTTGTATATACTTATTATATGATTAACTTCACATTTTTGGCTTATGTAACCTGACCTTGACGTTTTGTAGAATGCATATGCTAGCCATGGAAAGCCCTGTCGTGACACAGTTGCTGGCTTCGTGTCACGATCACACTACTACTGATACGGCACTTCTACCTATAGAGCGGCGCCGGACCTTGGAAAGCCCTGTCATGGCACAGTTGGTTGCTTCGTGTCACGATCACACTGCCCCTACGATACTACTGTAAGGCCAGTTTATGTTGCGTAACGTTTGTTTCGGCTATGTAAGCGGCTGCCGTCGCCGCTATGTCCCGGTCCGTGACGTCACTGCAACAGAGACTATCATGGGTGCCCAAACCCCAAGCCCAATCCAGCGCCAAAACCCATAAACACCAAGCCCAGACCCAGACCAGACCCATTCAAATTAATAATATTGAAACCCATGCCCATTGGGGCCCATTCAGATAAGGCAGATAATAATTTTCACAAAATTTGCAATCATTACCCTGGTATGTTGACTTTCATAATATTAACGAGAAATATTATTAGGCACCTGTGTGTTGCTACTGATTTGAACTTATCGAACACTTTGTGGTAAACATTATCATATTGGATCAGACCTAGGATCAGACATGGTTTTAAAAAATACTGACCTATTACTTACCACGATGTATTGTTGTCATTTAATTGCCAAAGTATATTGTTTAAGTGTCCTATATCATATAAAAAAACATATTTACCTGGTTAAACATCCGGTTGTCAAGTAAAAATAACTCTTAGCGACATTATTCCAGAATTGCCATACCCATGCCCGCCCAGTAACCATGAAAAGTTTTAAAAATGCATACCCAACCCAGACATTTGGAAGAATTGAGTGGGCACCCATGGGTGCACCCAGCCCATGAAAGTCCCTGCACTGGAGGCACGGACCTGGCCGGCGGCCATGGGGTCAGCAGTCATGACCCGGGGCCGGACTCTCGCGGACGTGAGGGCTCTCGAATAGGGAGGTCCGGGCAGGCCGAGACGCTGCTGATGTACCCGCTGCCGCTGATGTACCCACTGCTGCTGATGTACCTACTGCCGCTGATGTACCCACTGCCGCTGATGTACCTACTGTCGCTGATGTACCCGCTGCCGCTGATGTACCTACTGCTCATATACAGAGGAAAGGAACCCCGGCGTCTTTCCTAACGTCATCCATAACAGATATACCTGTTAAAAGGTGTGACAACAAGTACGTCAAATTCCACAAAGAAAAACGTTGAGATGAGCCGAGCAGCTTTCATTACAAATACTACTGCCGAACCGAGGGAACAAATTAGACAGCCTTTTAAAGAAAAAAAGATATAACATAAAAATAGTTAATCAATACGAAGCACACTGTTACGAAATAGCAAGAACCTCCAAATTAAAGCATAAAGCCAAAATAAATGTAGGTATTCACCAGCACAGCAAATGAACGGCGAACAGACGAGCCAACCCGGCAAGATGGCACTCGGCAAACGTGAATCGACTCGATGATATTTTTATCGTCGGGTGATTACTGCGTGATTGGAAATAGCTCCATATTTGTTTTTGTTTATGCTATCAACAAAAGGGTTCGGTTGAGTCGACGAAGTCCCAGGGAGAGTAGACCGCAGGTGTCGGAGGCGGGGTACGGTCCTGGGGAGTCGCGTCTCGAACCAGCCCGGACCCGGACTCTGCACCAGTCCCCGGCCGGTGACCGGGGACTGGTGCAGAGCCAGAGACAGACCTCTGACGTCATCTTCTGACCGTCTGGACCCAGTCGACGCAGATCATTCCGACCGACGGGAAATGTATCCACACAGGTAAGTAGGCATGGCCAGAAAAGCAATGGCATGAGTACCGTTCGGATATTCCGCTTCTAGTGGAATCAGTGGAGAACTCTACGGACGGATATCTTTCTAGCTATTGCAACAGTTGCAGCTACGGACATACTCTTCACAATGACGCTTCATCGCGTGATACCATGTGTTGCGACAGAGCAACTCGTACATTTTGCTAGCACCGCAGTGCGCAGCTGTACTCACATCGTGATAACTGTACAGCAGTTCGAATCGTTCGGACTCCGGCCACACAATTACCGGGGTGTTGTCTGAATCAGACCGGTCTCCTACAAGCACCCCATCCTGTATAATACCGAGATTTCTCAATACACTCCCGTCTCGGTGAAACAGGAGCGAACTGTGGCCATTTACCATGCCGCAAGCGGTGTGAATAATAAACCTGTGGTTCTTATTGTGCTTATGGAACCAGACGACGGAATCTCGCTAGAGAGCCTGCTGCGTCAGAAAATCAGCAGGAATCAAAGGAATCTCCCTAGCTCCCTTCGGCTGCCTACTGCCACCGGCGAGTGTTCATGGGTGCCTAAACTCCAAGCCCAGCCCAGCCGAAGCCCATGAACACCAAGCCCAGACCCAGACGCAGACCCATTCAAATTCATAAATATTGAGGGCCCATGCCCGCGTCCGGCCCATTCATATTAAGCCAGATTAACTATTTTCACAATTGTGGCAACCATCATTTTAAAGATTTACTTAGCTATGCTATCAACGAAGAAATAATTCATCACGCACACTGTGATATTGCTGTGGCCTTCTTGACTCATCGACAGCTTTTTTCGGTCAACATTGTCATACTGGATCAGACTTTGGATCGGACATGATTTGGGATTTTCAATCTTCACCACTGCTAGGTAGTTACCATGATTTATATGTCCTCATGTAATTGCCAATTTATTGGGCTTAACCCGCGCAACTGCCAGGGGAGGCGTGATTTCGCCCCCCCCCTCAGGGGTTTTCAGGCAGGTAGCGAAATAAAACCGGCCGGCGCGCAGGCCCGCCAAATTTTGTACACCTCTTTGAGGCATCCAATTACCACAACATATGTAAAAAAATATTTGACTTGAGGTCATCTCAGGTAGGTCTACAGTCCATGTCAAGTGGACCTCGACCTTCAAAAATGTTTGCTGTTCGTGCCAAGCCAGACGGTCTCTTTTTCGAAAGTTTGTAACCCTTGCAGGTCATTCATAAGAATATCAAGTACCTACAATTCGTGTTATCTCCGGATTTTTCCGGTATCGGCCTGACCACAGGTTCAAGGTCAATATTCCTGATCTCCCCATTATAAAGTGAATGGGAAATAAACAAATGTTTCCCTTTCACTACCAATATGCATTGGATCAGGCTATTCTTCTCCAAGGATTAATGCTTATTTTAGCAAAGCTAAATGACCTCAAGGTTGCAATTGTTGGTCATGATCTCTAACAAGGTCATCGTGTCATCTGAGGTCATCCAGCGCACGAATGAGATTTGCTAATAACTCTTGATAGCAAAAGGGAATAGAGACGATAGTGACACCAATGTGTCGTTCTAGTCTTGGTCCGCGTCTCTGCCCCCATATGCCAATCATGAACCCTACCTGGCCCCGGTCACCAAATGACCTTGACCTCCTAGGTCAAATTTGAAGATTGAAGCACTTACCCAGGTCAACGTAATATATGTTTCAAAGCGCATCCAATGAGACAACACGATGGCGAGACTACTCAACCGTCACCTGAGTCAAAATGTTTACCCATCTTTCTTAGCGTGAATGGTATTCCACAGAAAAACTGTTTTGCCTAAAAACAGTATGCTTGACCCTTTTCATGACCTCTGGAGCCTAAACTATTTGATTGAGGGTAATTCTTGAGGACATACATGCCCGATTTGCAAAATTTACAATGGCTATCGATTGTCTCTCTAACTTGTTTGGTCCTAGCTCATCATAGTTTCCGAGTTAATTGGGGGTTTCTGGAAAGGACCTTAAAGAGTCCTTAAAACCTGAAAATCTGACCTTTCGGTTGACCACTGGTGACCTTCAATTGTGACCTGATCCAGGAAAAACAACTGATAATACTTTCGATAGAGCTTGCCTACAGAGCTACTCTCAATGCCGTTCTGCTTGTCGCTCGTTGCTAGTTTGGAGATCTCACGGGGGGGGAAATCAACCCCCCTGGCAGTTCGTGATTCGGCCGCGAACCCCCTGCAGTGCGCGGGTTAAGTGTCCTTTATCATTTAGTTAACATATCTGTAAAACCTGGTTAAACGCTGGCTGTCAAGTAAAATAATACGGCAATTTGACATGACTAAAAATTGTCCATACCCATGCCACCCAGTACCCATCAAAGTTTCGAAAAATGCATACCCAGCCCAGACAATCGGAAGAATTGAGTGGGCACCCATGGGTGCACCCAGCCCATGAAACACACTGGCTGCCACCTGTGCGGGCTGCGACACTCAGTTTCGACGACGACAGGAGTTGCTGAAGGACCCGCACCTCCGTCTGCCACAGACGTCATATCTACCGCATGAGAATCCGACTCGACCGTCTGCGCCGATCCGAAAATAAAGACGGTGAGCCCGACGCCGCGCTCGCTGGCCAGAAACCTCGCCACCCGCGCCGTCCAGCCCGAAAGGCTGCGCACCGCCACCGCGAGAGGCGCCACCATCGCCGTCCGGCCCGGACTGATAGTCACTGCGGAGGCGCCACCATCGCCGTCCGGCCCTGACTGACCGCCACCGCGAGAGGCGCCACCATCGCCGTCCGGCCCTGACTGACCGCCACCGCTAGAGGCGCCACCATCGCGCTCCGGGAGCTCCAGCGGATCGCCGTCGCCCTCGACCTGTGGACCGCACACCAGGCCATCATCTGCGGACGAAGACAATAGATGGCTGCGTGCATCGTATGCTCGCTCGTGAAGACGCGAAATGGCGTCCACACTCGCATCTGTGAAGCTTTCCTGTGCTCAGTCGTAAAGCGAAATTGATTAAAAAGAACGCCATCGAGTCCATCTGGGATTCATGCTGTCTCCGTGTTTTTTTTTTATAATCTGAAGGGTGCTCTTGCAGTCACAGACCCACGAACAGTGTCACATGCAGTGGGCATCAGCAAATGCTAAGGGGCTCACTTCAGTTAATCTCTTATCTCCCTCCCCGTCCCCAAATCCTGGCTGCGCCATTGCAGCATCACATCACTATGATTAACCCGCGCCCCACTGGGCCTCTGCATTTTCCGCCCCCAACTGGGGTGGTGAATCCCCCCTCATCTAACTCGGCTTCTATGAAACGTAGACCAAAACCAAAAACACGGTTTGAAGCGTCGTCAAAAATCATTTATAAACTTTTTGACTTTTTTGCTCAGGTGAAAATTCAGGTCACCAGAGGTCATCGAAGGCCACATTTTCGAGTATTAGGACTTTGCTCCAGAAACCCCCTTATATCTTGGAAGCTTTGCTAGGTAGAAGCAAACGGTAAAAGGCAATCGATAGCCATTGACACTTTCAACCAACAATTCGTCCTCAAATTTGACCTTCAGTCAATAATTTAGGCTCTAAAGGTAATAAAAGTCAAAAATTATGTTTTTTGAACAAAAATTATTTTTGCTAATTACTTTTTACCTAACAAAGATAACGCAAACTGCTTACGCCATCGTATTTGTCTCATCAAGCGACTTTGAAATGTTTTATTCTTTACCATGTTAGGTCAACTTAAAAAAATTACTTCAGGTCAAGGTCAAGTGGTGACCCAAGTAGGGCATGCTGCATATCAGGAGACGTGTCTGGACGAGACAAACACATTGGTGATAGTTTCACTTTTTTATCTTCATTATGTCGATAATTTTTGACAACAAAGTGTTGCTGACCTCGGATGGCCTTAGATGATCCCGTTGAACAAAACTTGCACTTATATCATAAGTGATATCCTATGATAACATTATCCAGAATGAATGGGACAGATATCCTCGAAATAGGAAGCATTTGAAAATGTCTCCATTTACTTATAATGGGGAGGTCACAACGTTGACCCAACCTCAGGTCACCGATATCAAAAATCCGACATTCACATTTTGTAGATACTGATAGATTCATACAATTCTAAAACAAACGTCCCTTACAAACTGAGGTCTTGGCACGACCGCGAACTTTTTGGGAGGTGTGGTCACTTGACCTGACCTGGTAATCTGACCTGATCCGACAAAAACAAAACAAAATTGTAACAAAATGTGTGAAAACGATCACACATTCACCCAGGCCCATGAACACCAAGCCCAGGCTCAGACAAGACCCAGCCAAAGTCATAATATTGAGGCCCGTGTCCGCTTCATTCATGTTCAGCATATTATTATTTTCACAAAATTTGCAATTATTATCTTGGCAAATTTACTTTATAGTATAAATGTGAAATGAAATCTTTGAGTATTGCCGCATATTTTGTCTCTTTGATTTCTTAACAAAATTGGGTTTCATGATAAATGTAAAAACGTTTTTGAATTAAAGGGGTAAGAAAACTCGTAGTTTTGAAAATCCGAGCTCGCCATAATAATGACAAGGTCATTTCATTCCTTTTTTGCTTTTTGTTTTTATTTGCTCCCAAACTCCAATTTCTACGATTTTGTCAAACAGTTAACGCTATTCCACCAAAAAAGTCATGACATAAGACGTCATTAAAACGCCATTAGGTATCTCCCAAATAACTATTGTAATGTTATTTTTTCAGACGTAGATTTGATGTAGCATAAGTTAATGCAAGTTTCACTTTGATATCCGTCATAGTTTTTGAGTTATTTAAAAATATAGGAGGGGCAGATTATGTCCCCCCCAGCGGGGCGCGGGCTAATTCAAGGTGGTGACTTAAAGTTTTGAAAACATAAAAAGCATGTACAGGGAACCGCAGTTGCTATGGTACACAACACACTAAGGTCCGGCTTATTTTCTCCTCTAGCGTATGCTTGACAGCGAATTAAGAAACGACCATATATTTATTCAAACCGCATTACTGAGAGCTTCAAATTGATATATTGATGCATTGGCTTACCTTATCCATGGACTGCTTTTAAGCCAAAACCGTTGTTTTCACCGCAAAGCGATACAACGGATTTTTCCCTAAAAGCAGACAATGAATAAGGTGAGCCAATGCGTTAATGCATCAATTTGAAGCTCACAGTTATGCGGTTTGGATGCATACATGGACGATTCTTAATTCGCCGTCAATCATACGCTAGAGGAGAAAGAAGCCGGACCTTAGTGTGCACCATAGCAACTTGCTGGAGGATGTACTGTACATAGTGTGCTTCATGAAGGTCACTGACAACGTTGTCCTTCCCTATCGTCCTATATGTAAACAAGTTAGAAGGCTATAAATAAAGCAAGTGCGCCAAGGTGCGAGCCATCGTCCCTGATTGTTCAATGAAACAAATCGCCGACACTTTATAGGTCGCCGTCTAATCGCATCGATGTGCTTATAATGCAATTGCCAATTTGGTATAGTTCGCTATTTTTGGGGGTAAAATTTTATTTTGCATGATTATATAAAGCATAATACTATATACAGCCAAAGACAAAGCTATATAAAACTTCTTATGTTGAAAACAAATCAAGCAATTTTCACATATTGAGGGTCACCACTTTTACTATACCTTACAGCCATAAAAGCGCATCGGTGAAACGCTAATTTGGTTACCTTTTCATTGAATGGCTGTAGAGGATCGGCGGACATATAATCACAACAACCAGAACGCATTTTTTTCCACTCCATTGCGTATAAAGCAATATGAGAAAAGCCCACAGTTTGACGAGGTCCAAAAGTACATACTTGCAAGTCTTGGTCGTTAAAGGTGTGAAGCGCTTACCAACTTTAACTTGCAATATGTTTTCGGAAGGAAAGTTTGCATGCAAAATGTGATGAATTTACAATATATTATGGTCTCGTCTGTCCATTTCAAGTAAAAGGGATCACTTTAAAGTTGCTAGGCGCTTCACACCTTTAACGACCGGCACTTGCAAGGACTTTTGGACCTCGTCAAACTGCAGGCTTTTCCCATATTGCTTTTTACGCAATGGAGTGGAAAATATATTTCGCGTTCTGGTTGTTGTGACTATATGTCACAACTCCTATGTCGTGATACTAAGGCGGACATGTGACTATATGTCACATGTTCGCCCCTGTAGCTCAGTGGGAGAGCGCTGGTCTTCTGACCTATCTCAGTAGTGGCAGCCTGGGTTCGAGGCGCTTCGGTGCTCGCTATTTGCTCCTGACTGGGATGGCCTGCGTCCGGCGGCAGCGGTCGCACACAAGGCCAGGTGACGTCAGCGAGCGGGGCGGACCGTGTCCAGGTATGTCGGGCACTGTAGCAACTTTTCGTCACTAAATTTCTGCCGGCCAACAGGAATTTGCGCGGATCGGGTGGTGAGCGTCAGGGACGCGAAAGCGCAACAAGCTCTGCTTAGCGCGGGTCCTGACCTCGGAAAGCCATCCACACAAAACATTCGGACTAAATAAATAAAAAAAAAAATCTGCCGATCCTCTATATCTAATAGCCATTAAATAAAAAGGTAACCAAATTAGCAGTTCACTGATGCACTTTTATAGCTTTGTGGACGAACGCTTCAAAATTCTCAGTTTGTGGCCAAGACGAAGTCGAGGCCTCAAACTGTGAATTTTGAAACGCGAGTCCACAAAACTATTTAGTGTACAGCTGCAGCACGAGATATAATAAAATCAAGTCTGGTAATTTTGATTAAAGTCTGGCTTTCATAAATTAAGTTTAACCCTTGTTTGAGACTTGGCATAATTAATAGATATAACGATACAAATGACTTAAGTCTCAAAATTCAAAAATATTCGAAAGAAAAAGGTCACTATATTTCGGCACAAACCTTCATCAGGTGACTGATGAAGGTTTTCATGGTTTTCATGGTATTTCATGGCCAGTCACCTGATGAAGGTTTGTGCCGAAATATAGTGACCTTTTTCTTTCGAATATTTTTGAATTTTGAGACTCAAGTCATTTTGTATCGTTAATATGCTTAAAGTCTGGCTTAGTCATGGGTGATTCAGTGTCCAACAACTCAAGGTCAATTCGTGACCTACTGTACAACTAACTCCAGTTAGTAGGACCATCCTGCGCACTAATCAAGTCTGTTTTAATTATTTTCACCAAAGCACGTGAGTCAGTGGGCTGAAACAAACTTCGGGAGCTTACACTAAATGGCTTTAGAGTGCATGGCCGAAAGACTGTTTTCGCCATTGGAACGTCATCGTGCTTAAATGTAGCGGTGTAGTTACACTGATGTGTTACGATCACAGCTCCCATAGTCGAAATATATTATTGCGTGCTAAGCGTGTGCCTCTAGGGGTAAACAGTGGTACCCTGGCATGTTGAACTACTTCGAAAAATTATGTACAATACGGTGGTGCTGTATCAACCAGCCCCAGTGCAGAAGTCTTCGGCCAATCGCCACTAAATCGTTTTAATATGCACACTCGTGGCATTAAAGATTCAGTTTATGAAATCGCCTTCGGCTCGTTCATAAACTGAATCATTAATGTCACTCATGCATAAAACTATAGTAAGGTATAGTTAAAGTGGCTGCGACTCTCGATTTTTTTAATTGCTTCATTTGTTTTCAACATTAGAAGTTTGGTATTGTTTTGTCTCTGGCTGTTTACAGCACTATGCTTAATATAAGCATGACAAATAGTCATTTTCCCCCGTAAGATAGCAAAGAATACAAAACTGGCAATTGCATTAGAAGCACATCGATGCGCTTGGACAGCGACTTATTTATTGTCAGCGATTTGTTTCATTGACCAATCAGGGACGATGGCACGCTCCTTGACGCACTTGCTATATTTATGGCCTTGTAGCTTGTTTACATATAGGACGTAGGGAATGGCAACGTTGTCAGTGATCTCCATGAAGCACACTAGGTACTACTTTTTAAACTTTAAAGTTACAACCTTGAATTAGCCAACACCCCACTAGAAGGGGTATAATCTGCCCCTCCCAGATTTTTAAAGAACTCAAAAACTATGACGGATATAAACGTGAAACTTTATGACGGATATCAACGTGAAACTTGCATTAACTTATGCTTAAAATTACGTCTGCTGAATACGTCTGCTGAAAAATTAAAATGACAGTAAAATAGTTATTTTGAAGATAATTGTATTTTAATGACGTCTTATGTCATGCCTTTTTGGTGGAAAAACGTTGAATGTTTGAAAAATCATAGAAATATGAGTTTTGAAGCAAATAAAGAAAAAAATGCGAAAGGAAGGAAATGGCATTGTTTTTATTATGCCGATCTCGGATTGTCAAAATTTTGTTTTTTACCCCCTTTTTTAACATTTATCATCAAACCCAATTTTGTTAAGAAATTGAAGAAACGGGATATACGTTAAAGAACGAAGTATGGCCAACACCCAAAACAATGTTCAAAGTAATATCTTTGTTTTTGGCTGACTTATGGCTCCACAAGTATAAGAAACTCATGACGTAATTTTTAACCACTTTTTTACTTTGATTATCCAATAACCAAGTATGAAAAATTATAAATGCCACAGATGTGTTTCTGAGATAAAGCTGGTCTATAAACATGCATGTTTTACTTAGATCGTTCAATTTCAAATATGACCTTATATGATATGACTTTGACCTTTTATGGTGTCAGGTTGTTAAATGTCTCCTACTATCGAATTATACGTGTAAAACAATCAATAAAACATGAGTCGCATGACTTTCGTAGACCTCCTGCCAACAGTGACCTGTTGTGACCCGATCTTGACCTTGATTCACATACAATTTCACTTTTGCTTTAATGTGGTTGATTCATTAGACCTTTGAGAGCTCTTTGTGCAAAAATGGTAATAATGAAAGGCTTTGGATGGAAAATATGGCCCATATTTCAGTTTGGCCTTTGATCTCACCATGACCTGATATGTAACCTTATTTCGAACATTTCGCGTACGGTTAGGATGTGTATAATTGAGAGCTTGTGATTGTCGCCTTGTGCGTCTCGCTGCGTTTATTGGCTCGGAAGAATGAAGATAACGATGGGAGGCAGAATCAGCCCCAGCGGGACGCGTTCGGCCGGAAACCCCAGTGGGGTGCGAGCAAGAGAACAATTTTATTTCATTCTCAAATTTAAATAATATCATTGTTATACCATAGCGAAAGCCAAAGAAATTGTTTAAAAAGTTGAATAGCTTAAATATAAGCGTTCTTGATTGCAAACGTTCCTTCTGTACTTATATTGTTGTATATTTTTACAATAAGCAATTAAATAGTGACAAATGTTTGTGAAATATATGTTTTGTAAGGTTACCAATATTTTATTGCTGTTGCAACTGCAAACATGTGTAATTACAAACTTATTTGTGAAATTGGCCTCAGCCTTGAACTGTGATATACGATTATTGCGTTTCGCACAATTTTCTGCGTGTTGGATATTATTTTGGTGTCTTCCTATGCCTTTTGTGACTCGTGTCTGCATTTTCGATGTTTTCCTCATTGCGTTATTCTATAAAATAGTGCTGTTTCGCATAGGAATAAAAGTCCTCCGGTTACTTCTTGCTCGAAGTGCCTTCCATTTTCTCTACGTTAATGTTGCATTTTTCCGTGCCTTGGCTCTTGAGTGCCTGACATTTTATCTCATTCGTCAGTTTTGCAGTGTAGCAGTTCTTTGAGCCATATCGCAACGCACCCACAGCGCCGGAAGGTCTGAACTCCTCACACTCCTGTTCTGTATGGGAACTTCCGGGGGCTTCGGAGGCATTATCTACGTCAAAGTGAATCCATTATTTCGCGATTGTGGATATTAAAACGCACTTATGGAAAAGTGGCCAGGGGACGATGGCTGGAAAGCTCGAGAGAGGAATGAAGCAGGGCTGCGGAGTCGATCAGTTTTCAGGTGACTCCGTCTCCGACCAGCTGCGGATCCAGAACGGGAGTTTGGGAGGGCAAAATTTCCCAAATGTCTAAATCAATTCTAAAAACGTATCGGATTTCACTTGCCTTTGCATTGATAGCTGATTTGAAGCAAACTTTCCTCAGTAAAAGCTACTTAGATTGTCTTCTATATCAGGAAATGTGTCAACTTTGCACCGATTCCAGGTGGTTTGGGGGAATGTTCACTTTGTGTCATTTTTGCGCCGATTTCGGACGGTTGGGGGGGGCAATTTCTCATCCTGCCCAACCGTAGCTCCGCCACTGACTCCGACTCTGACTCCGACTCTGACTCCGACTCTGACTCCGACTCTGACTCCGACTCCGAGGTAGCCTCCGACCTATAATTAGCTAAAGCTATTGACAACGGACACAATAAATAACTACCCAACCTATGCACAATTTATCCCGTTTCAAGATTAAAGATCATTTAATCTAATAAATACCTACCTAAAGCAAAAAGTCGTTAATGTCAGTGCGCATAAAACGGCTCACACAGACGTCTTACGCAAAAACTAATGCCAGATTCAGAATTGTCGCTATTTTTGTGGTGTCAGTCTCACATTTATGGCTTGCAAACGTCAAGATCCTTATGAAAAGACTCATCCGATAGTTTTGGCAATTTCCTAGTGCCTCGGGCCTCCCATTGGCATAAAATCCTGGGCCCGGCATGCTCCGTCTTTCGCAAAAACACTTAAATTACCTTGGCAAAAACTAATGTCAGATCTGTCCTCTAACGTCATGGTCACATGATCGTTCCCCACCAATGGCAAGGCTCAACCTGGAACGTTCGAAACCGGCGCTGTTTGTTTAGTGTCTATATAGGATGCATCGTGCCCATGACGTCACGCCATTGTAGCTACGACGAGGTTTACCGGTGTCTAGGAGCCATGGTGTATTGTGATCAGTGATGTAGGCTCTGGTCTGATTTGTGTTGGTTCGAGTGCGTGCAGGGTGTGGTTCTGGTCTCTAAATTTCGCTTTTTACCAACTGCATTACAAATTCGAAAGAATAGCACATGCCACATACTTACCAGAATTAGCCCCAAATACATTTTTGGAATTCATCGGGGCCTAAACCTTTAGAATCACTGTATTGCAATTTTGTGCCAACTGCATGACAAATTGAAACAGGCTGGAAGGCCCATGGAGAGACCAGAGGACCACGTCTGAGAAGTTTAAACGGCCCCTGTGCAGGTCAGAGAGGCCCTTGACCAGACGGAAAGGGCCCCTGGGCGGGTCAGAAGAGTCTATGAAATGAACATACAAAATGGGCCCCTTGCCAGTACGGAGGGAGCAGACCTTTCCATCCAAGCATTCTGCTGGGCCCTTTCAACATTCGGGAATATACCCTTTCAACGCTCGGGAATGGGCCCTTCAACGCTGGGGAATGGGCCCTTTCGAAGCGCCCCCTGGGCAAAATGTACTTACTATTTCCCGTTAAGAACTAGCAATATTTAGCACAATGACGTCTTTCGAAAACCTTTATCAAAAATATATTTGCAAAGCGACCAGATGTATGTTAGCACGGCATAAGGGCATATTGAGCTTTAGTGTCGAATTCGAAAAGTTGTTAAGAAAGCAAAAGTACATCGCACTTCGCAGTTTACTTTTTTGTGGCATAAAACAACTAATCTCAAGCACGCTTTGCCAATTTGTCTGCCTTCTTACCCTTTCGGTTTTCTTCGCTTTTTGTTTGTTTTGTTTTTAGCCCTGAGGAAGCCGCAAGGCGAAATATAGGTTTATTGTTGATTTAATATTTTCTTCGTCATATTTTCATCATCATAACATGAGCAAAGGCTATTTTCTCCATCTTTTTCTATTCACAATGCTCATCACAGCCATCCAGTATACCTATATGTTCTTTGCTCTAAGGAGTATCGAAATCTGACCGACTTCAGTCATGTAGGAGGACAACGTCAGTCATGTAGGAGGACCACGTCAGGCCTGACAGGGTTCATGACGGTTTGGGAAGGCGCTTGTGAGGCCTGCGAGGGTCACATGGCGGTCTGTTAGGCCCTAGCTTGTAAGACTTAGAAGGACCCTGGGTAGATCTGAGAGGTGCCTCGGTCCGTGTAAGAGGGTTCTTAGCAGGCACGTGGCCAGGATTTCGTCCAGGGGGAGGGCGGCGCCTCAAAAGGGCCCTTTCTGAGCGTTGAAAGGCCCCCCTAAAAAACGGATTTTGGCCACTTTATTTTGTGATGCACCGATTTTGATTTGGCTTTTGATGATCTGGATTAGACCAGGACCCTCAGGGCCCTCAGAGAGGCCCATGAACCAGGCACGTAGCCAGGATTTCGTCCGGGGGCGGTGCCTGAAAAGGGTCTCTACCAGGTCCAGGTACGTAGCCAGGATTCTGACCGGGGGCGCCTCGGCCCTCGAGAGGGGCCCATTCCCTATAGCGTTGAAATGGACAGTAGAACGGATAAAAATGTCTGCTCCCTCCGTACTGGTGAGGGGCCCATTTAGCATGTTCATGGGCCCTTTTGACCCGCCCAGGGACCCTTTCTGTCTAGGCAGAGACCCTCTAACCTGCACATGAGGGGCCCTTTGAACTTCTCAGAGGCCCTCTGGTAAGGCTAAGGGTCTTCCAGCCTGCTCAGGGGCCCTTTCAACCTGGTAAGGAACTGCGCTGGCTGTTTTTTGCCCTACTGACATGCTCAGGGGCCCCTCTGACCTGCCCAGGGCCCCCTGCGACCTGTCCAGGGGCCATCTGTGCTGGCTATGGGCCTATTCGATGTGTTCAGGGAGCCCTCTGGCCCGCTCAGGGGCCCTTTCGACCTCCCCAGTGGCCCCTCCGACCTGCCCAGGAGCCCCTACGACCTTCCGAGGGGCCCTCTGTGCTGTCTAGGGGTCATCCGACGTGTTCAGGGGGCCCTTTGACCCGCTCAGGTTCCCTTTCGACCTTCCCAGGGGCCCCTTCGACCTACCCAGGGGCCTCTACGACTTCCAATGGGGGCCTTCTGTGCTGGCTAGAGGCCCATTCGACATGTTCAGGGGGCCCTCTGACCCGTTCAGGCGCCTTTTCGGCTCGTCTAGGGGCCATCTGGCATGCACAGGGCTCTTGTGAACGTCCAAGGACCCTGGTGGCCCTACTGAGAACCTCTGAAGTGCTCTAAACTCTTGATAGACATTAGACCACGCTTCGCTTGGTCTTCGACCCATGCTACCGCGCTTCGAGCGGTCTCGTCGGTCATTTTCGGCGCGCGCAGCGCGCCGAAAAGGGCCCGCCAAGCCTCCAGGGGAGGGGCGCCTCCGCCACCCCCTTGGCTACGTGCCTTGTCCTTAGGTGGGTAAGACAGGACTCTCTAGTCTTAGCTCCATTTGAGCATTATGGTTACACCTGAGAGGACTCTGTCGGTCTCAGTGGACCCATAATGATTTCGAGGTAGGGCCGTATACTTGTCTAAGAAGGTCCTAACTCCTATCCATATCTGAGAGGGCCCTGGGTAGGTCTGAAAAGGCTCTACACCGGCTTGAGAAGGACCTAAGTCAGCAAGATAAAGCTCTCCGCTATACTTGAGAGGACCACCAGTAAACCTGAATGGCCCATCAAAACAAAAGAGCTCCCCCCACAAAGGGAGGCCCGGCGAATGTTCCCAACTATTGATCAAGGGCGTGGCCAAAAGGAACGGGTCCAGGAGGCTATGCCCCTCCTGGACGGCAACCAAGGTCGGCCTGAGCTGAGGCTCTCTGCTGGCCTGAGGGGACCCTCTGTTGGCTTGACAGCCCTTATATCAGCCTAAAAGGCCCTCTGTCGGTCTGAGGGGGCCGCGGTCGGCCAAAGGAGCCCCCGTTGGCCTGAGGGCCGTCTATTGACCTGAAGGGGACCTCTGTCTTCAGGCAGTTTTAGGGGGCCCTCAACCAGCTTTCGGGGGCCCTCGGCCAGCTTTAGTGAGCCCTATGCCAGCTTGAGGGTTTTTAGGCCTTGGCCAGCTTTAGGGGGCCTTGACCAGTGTGAGGAGGCCCTCGGTGAGCTTAAGGGGCCCTTTTTGATCTGAGGGTGAATCTGTTGGCCTGAGAGGGCCCTGGGATAATCTGGAGAGTCCTTTGCAGGCCCGAGAGTGCCGTAGTCTGTTCTGAGGAAGCCCTCGGTTGGTCTGAGATGGCGTTTCGAAGGTCTGACCGTCTGAGGGTCCTTCGGGAAGTTCGCGAACAGAGGAGCTTGTTAGTCCAAGGGACCCGAACGGGTCAAGGGGGTTCCTAAGGACGATATGGACCCAACGCCCCTGCTTCCACATGTCCCACATCACCTTCCAAATTTTCCCATCATCCCTCTCCTCCCCTATCTCCCTTGCCTCCCCCACCCAGTGGTGCCGCCAGTTCCCGAATGTGTGAGGCATGCTAACGTCGTTTCTTTCCATTTTAAGGTCATGCATTGTAACATTCTGTCTAAATTCGTAAATATCGAGGCTCATGACCGCTGCCCCTACCCCGGTTTCCACGTGCATGCCTCCCACCTCCCACACTTCCCTCGACGTCTTCACCATCCCCACCTCAACCACCCACCCCCCTCGGGCCTCGCGCCGCCTCCGACGCTCCGCTGGCGGACGGCCCGCTTCCGCCGGTGGCGGCGCGGGCGGCGGCGGCGGGCGGCTCCCCGGCGGGCGGCGGCGGGCGGCGGGCGGCGGCCGGTCCTTCACCCTTGCGCGCCTATCGACCACCGCTCGCAGCGGCCGGCCGACTAGTGGGTGAACGGCGGACGGCGACTGGCCGGGCGCAGGTGCATAGGAGCCGGCGCCGGGGCAGGGTGTGCTGTGCTGTGCTCTGCAGACGATCAGCTGGGGAAGGTACGGTGAGCGCTGCCGGTGGGGTGTGCAGGGGGGATGGAGGAGGGAGGGTGGGTGCAGGTAGGGGGGTGGTTGCGTGGTGTGTTGTGTGGGAGAGATGAGTGGTAGTAGTTGTTCGAAATTGAGGTGTTTAAGAGGGTTCTTCTGGGAAATTACGTAGGGTCCATTTTTCTAAGAGGGGCTTATCTAAATAGGGTGTGTTATTTCAGAGCTGTGATGTTTTTGGTTTTGTTCTCGAATGAAGATGTTTTTAAGTAAATGTCCGAAACATGAAATATGTTTTTGAACAATTTTCCGCTGGTGAACCAGACAAAAATGTGTGCACAGACAACCGGACGATGTTTGCACATCGGGAATGGAGTGCATTGTGACGCGGCATCCAGTAGCGTAGGAACGTGACGAAAAGTGACGGGGCCAGCGAAACTTCTATCTCGTCTTGAGGGGGACTCAATCCCCCTACGTAGGATTTCATGCAGATTTGAGCCCCTTTCGTCTTCGAGGAATCTATTGCTCCCTTTAATTTGTTAAACGAAGTAAAATTGTCGATTTTAGCACAACACAATTTGCAAAAGGTGATGGGGCCATGGCCCCCGCGGCCCCCCGCGCTCCTTCGTCTATGGCGGCATCCCATACCGTTTGCCATCGGCGCAGGTACCCAGTGCAAACATGATAAACTTGATACGAACATGATAACGTGCATCGACAAATCCTGATATTTTTCGCCCTAGCTGTGATACTAGCACTATGCTAGTCAGAAACTGATAACGACGTAGAGGTTATAATATTAAATTCACGGTATTTTGGGTTATGCTGCGTAGAAGTGACTGAGTGTGTCATCTAGTTCCGTTTGCCGGACATTGTTGAAATCCAGTGCGATCGTACTACAGATTAACATTAGGCGGTGCTATATTTTTGGTTCAGTTGGGCACTTTCGGTAGGGGCTATCGGGAAAAAGGCGTGTTGCGAGGAACAGATGCTGCACTTTCCTCGATGACAGTTTCATGGAAATAGGAAACGTTTGGTGTCCTGATCCTGTGCATAATGATGGCGGGCGTGCGGGAAGTTATTGGGAAATGCGCCGCCGCAGTGTGGGAGAACGGAAAGAGAGCGATCGCCGGTCGCTTATGCTGTAATGTTGTGATACTATGGGTGGCTACCTTACTCTGTCGTCATAAGGAATGGTTCCGTTTATTTCTGAATATTTATACTTCGAAGAACATTTTACAGGCACTGTAGTATCTAATCGTGATGGGGAATTTTGAGAAGCATAAGTATAATGGGATGATCATTAAAATGGCAGTTATGCATTTTTGTAATGTAAAAAGGCGAGACAAATAGTAATAGCCATGCCACGCCATGAGCCATGTTAATGATCATCCCATTGTACTTATTCACATTCATCATGGCACAACTAACAATCAAACACATTACAATTTTGAGAAGCAGTTGAATGTCTTATGTTTTTTTCTTCTTCTCCAAAAATTACCTGTTCATTTTAATGATTCCACGTGCAAGTACTTTTCAAATTCTGTCTGAAGTGTAATCGACGCTGTGGCCAGTCACTTAAAACTTCTTAGAGGGAGAAGTGCCGTTTAATTCCCATGTTAAATACATCAGTTAATTGAATCAGTAAACACCATCGGCAAAAGTGATGTTCAGAGCCCACAGTGTGCTCGTATGACTTTCCGACATGATTCCTCATCACTCATGGTACCTTACTATGTATGGGTGTTCTGGTACTAGTCAGAGATTCAGCCTAACAGAACATCGCCAGTTATGTCTGGTTTTCTCCATATTGGCTGACGGTTTTTGCCACAGTTCAAGGGGACATTCTTTTCAATCCATCAGGGGCTTAAATAGTGACTGAGCTATTTCCATTTGTTCAATTCCTTGTACAATTTCATTTTATATGCTGACTTTTGTTGTTTTGGTCGTTTCTTTGCTTTTGATTTGGTAGTTTTTAATAGTTTGTAGGTATACTAGTCGGTTATTTCTATTGTCATTACAAATTACTTTTTTGTTTGATCAATTCAGTATTAACCCTTGCTTTGAACTGGACATCATTTCAGCAATAACGATACAAAAAACCTTGACGTCTCAAAATGAAAAAAAAATGTCGAACAAGCTGTCACGTATCTCTTGGTTTCGCAAAAACCATCAGGTGACTGTCACCTTATGAGGTTGCGCCGACAATATGTGACCTATTTTTGACTATTTTTATTTTGCTTTTGTACGACTCAAGTCATTTGTATCGTTATTTCCTTAATTCATTTTCGGATTGCAGTTGTCATGTTAATTACAGTTTGTACCTGGCCAATGCTAAGATCTGTCTTCTTCAAACGCAGCGAAACTACCGAACGCCACGACAGCCATCGCCCATTACCTAGTGCCTATAATCAGTGTTTCCTGCAACGCCACATGATTCTCACAATACTGTGCCCGTCGCTTAACACTCATCCTCTCCATTCCAGACACACGAACGATGTCACAGAGTCGTTGACCGCCGCGCCACCACCAGTACCGCCGCCACCGCCACCAGCGCGACCCGCCACACCCACCGCCGCCACCATGGAGAACTCGCAGTTCCTCCTCAAGTGGAACAACCACCAGCCGACGGTGGTGTCCGTCCTCGACTACCTCCTCAACCAGGAGGCGTTCATAGACGTCACACTGGCCTGCGAGGGGCAGAGCTTCTCGGCGCACAAGGTGATCCTCTCGGCGTGCAGTCCCTACTTCCAGGACCTCTTGATAAAGAACCCCTGCAAGCACCCGATCGTGTTTCTGAAGGACGTGCGCAGCTGTGACATGGAGTCGCTGCTGCAGTTCATGTACCGTGGGGAGATCAACGTGCAGCAGGACGACCTGGCTCAGTTTCTGAAGACGGCGGAGAGTCTGCAGATCAAGGGGCTGGCCGACAACGCCATGAAGGACTCGGGCAGCAGCGCAGGCGCTGACCCTGCTGCCGAGTCTGACGCCGACACCCGCGACTCGGCGCCAGCCGTCGAGGAGCCGCCGCCGCCGCCGCCGCCCCCGCCCGCCGACGAGCGGCCCGCGCCCACGGCTGAGGCCGAACGCCTCGAGCGGGAGAGGGCCGAGCGGGCCGAGCGGGCCGAGAGGGCCGAACGGGCCGAACGGGCCGAACGGGCCGAACGGGCCGAAAGGGCGGATCGGCCGAACCCGAACCGGAGTCTGCTGGCCACGGCGCTGGGGAAGTTGGGAGCGGGATGGCCGCCGGCGTGTGCCGAGGCGCACGACGGCATCACACCTGCCTCGCTCTACCCGGCCGTGTCCATGGACTTCGAGCATGCCGGGCCGTCGCGACTCGCCATTGCCACGGTGAGTACAAGGTCGATTTGTGGTGCTGGGTGACGGGAGTTCGCCTGCAGCGGTGCAGGCATTGAGGTCGATGTTCTGTGGCTTGTTCTCTGAACCTGCGGTAAGATGTCGCTGTTTGACCTCGGCTCCTTGTGGTGTTCCATGTGCGGTTTCTCCGAGTATCACTCTGCTGTCTGTATGCTTCTCGACGATTTCTCTCGTCTGTGAAGTCTTCCCGCTTCCTCTGCGCTTCCTGGTGTCTCGTTCGTGCGTTTATGTCGCTTCGATGCGTCTGCGTGCGAAGCGTCCCGTGTCCCATATGTCCATCTAAGATCTACACTGTTGCTGCCGAACCGCACACTCCCTTGGATTACAAATATCTCCCCTCCGTGGCAGACCAGAACCTTCCCCGAATGCAATGAGTAAGTCACACTCCTTTTCCCGACGATTTACCGATTCCCTAGGAGTTACCTAGAAGGGTTAGGAGTTCTCTATGAGTTTCCCTAGGAGTCAACGGGTTCTCATCCCCTTCTCTCAGCGGTCCCTGGCTAGCCGGGGGGCTTTCACGACCACTCGCTCGTCCTGGGAGACTGGCTTTCGCCCGATCGTGGGGTTTCCCGACCGTCTGTCTCGCCTGGCCGTCATGTCGCTTCGCCGCCCACATGTCGACTCTGGACTCGCCGAGTCACTGTCAGCTGACTCTGGACTCCCGCGAGTTCATCGACTCCCAGTGGATTGGCAGGCTTTTGAACCGGACAGGCAGCGCCTAATTGTCCTGTCGTGAAGTTTATTACTTCCTGATGAGTTAATGTTGCGTCTGGAAAAAGACCTATGCCATCACACCGGAGCGATGCGCCATGCAGGAGTGCAACATTGCCGGTTGTATTTGTATGTGCATGCACAGGGACGTAGCCAGGGGGGCACGAGGG
>VOPJ01007157.1:0-57500 GCA_014673585.1 Semibalanus balanoides | reverse complement strand
GCCGGGTAGCCACTGGGCAAACACAGTAGGCGTCCGGGCGGGAGAGGGGGCGGGGGCGGGAGGAGTGGAGAGTCTGGCGGAGAGGCGGCCAGTGAGGGCAAACAAACGTCCCGGCGCGTCAGGATGCTGCCGAGGGCAAACAGAGCGCCCGGCCGCCGCCGCTGTTGGCGCTACCGCCGCCGACGCTTGTCACCTCTTTGAATGGATGTCTTCTCCAGATGGCTGGCTAAGCAAACAGACGGGGTGGCTGCGGCTGAGGCGGCGCGGTGGGGACGATAATGGCGCGGGGCAGCCGTCACGCGCTATAGGCGGCTCTCCCGCCGCCGCGCCGGTCCGCCGCCACACTGGACGGCCCGGCCTCCCCGCCTCTCCCTCCCCTCCCTCCCCTCCCCGCCTCTCCCTCCCCGCCTCTCCCGGACCACCGGAAACCCAGGGTCACGACACGACTTGGTGGAATGGTGCGATTTTTGTGCCGTGGCGTCTGATTACGGGACGGGAATGTGACGTCGTTGGTTGAACGTATACGGTGTTGCACGGCTGCATTTGTCACACCGGCTTCGTCGGAACAGTCGTGTAATCCCCTCGCTCTGTGATTGGTCAGCACGAGCGACTCTCAGTAATTTTGTTTCCACCTTAAGTAGATCATATTCAAGGGATCATATTCACCCAGTATTTCACGAGGCTTTGTATAAGCAGTGGTGCACCGTGCATTGCAGAGCAATCCGGCTGAGATTTACTACCCGCGATTGTATTTTCTGAATAAAGAAATCCTAAGAAATGACAGCCTTTTTCTTTTCTTTTTATAAGTTTAGTCCTAACGTTTTGAATGGATCAATTTCCGGTCAGGACGCACGCTGAGCAGAGCTTATTGCGTAAGCCTCGACCCCTTACATCTGATCGCGCGATTCCTGGTTGCCGGAGATTAGAAGCGAAAGTTTAACGTACACCCTGCATACCTGGACACGATCCGCCCCGCCCTCTGACGTCACCTGACCTGGTCCGCTGCCCTGACCTGTCGGCCTGACCTGACCTGGCGGCAGGATGGGTTGATGCAACCGTGTTATCCTGCTCCGGCTTCTCTCGACCTGACGGCCGACCTGATCCTGACCTGACCTGCGCAGCCACGGTTGGAGTGACGCGTGTCCGTATCCCGAGCGCTCTCCAGACCTGACTGCTGACCTATCATGACCTGACGCTCAGGCCACAGGACGGTCGAAGAAAAGTCAGCATGCGCGACGCTGGCTCGGCGGATCTGTCGGCGCCGGGTCAGCTGCGGCTCAGCCGGCTGACCGGTGACGACTCGGGCCTGTACGAGTGTCTCGTCACCAGCGCCCTCGGCCGCGACTCGGCACAGTCTCATACTCAGACGATCCGCAAGGTTGAACGGAACATACGCATGCCCCACCCCCAAACACCCCACCTCCCAAGACAGAGCGACAGACTCGTCCCGCAAGCTACAGGCTGAGCTCGCGGCCAGCGATGGATTGTGGTAATGGCCAGCTGCGTGTGCTCTGGGATTCTGGCTCGAAACCGGACAATGTCACTGATGCTATAAGCACCCGAAGTTCCCTGTGCTGTCTTTAAAGATGAGATAGGTGCTCCAGTTGACCATTGCTACGTTAAGGGAAAGATCATCCTTCGGCCACCACCGGTCTAATGACTCCCTTTCGCCCGCCACTATTGTGCGAAAAATCGTCGTTGGTTTTAAACCATGTGTTCTGTCGCCCGCTACCTAACTGCGTCGACCTTATGTCCTGGTCTGACCCACGCCTCTGTACCCTGTCGACAAGCCCGCTGGCCTGCTCTGACCACCGCCCTCTCTACCCTGTCGAACAGAGCCGCTGCCGTCCGACCCCGCCCTCATGTACCATCCTAGTCGACTAGAGCCCCGCGGGCTCTCGTCAGACCGGCCCCCACTCTGTCTATCCCTTCCGTAACAGAACCGCTGAGCCTAGTCTCTGAACACCAGCCCCCATCTGCTACCCAGTCGAGCAAGCAGCGCTGCCTAAGTACTGCCACCGCCCTTGCTACCCTGTCGCCAGAGCCGCTGGGGCCTCCTTTGACCCGCCCATCTGCATACCCTAGGCTCGACGAGAGCCGCTGGCCCTGTCCTACCCTGCCCTCTCTACCCTGCTCGACAGAAGCCGCTGCCTGACTGACCACGCCCGCTGGCTACCCCCGTGTCGACATTGTGCATCTGACCATCCTGCTTCTCCTGCTACTCGTCACGAGATGCCGCTGCCTCCTCGCCCCCCGCCCTCTGCTACCCCATGATCTACCAGAGCCCACTGGCCTACTCGACCCCGCCCGCTCGCCCTTACCGCTGTCGAACAGAAAGCGGCTGCCTCTGACCCCGCCCTCTGACCTGTAACCCTGGTCTACACAGAGGCGCTCCAGCCATGCTGCAACCCCGCCTTGCTACCCTGTCAACAGAGGCCGCGGCCGTCTTTGGCACCCGCCCTCTGCCCACCTCCTTGTCGACAAGTGAAACGCTGTGCCTCTGAGCCGCCAGCCCGTCCACCATACCCTTCGACAGAGCCACTCAGACCCCGCCCGTTGGCACCCTGTCGACGCAGCCGTCACACGAAGCAGCAGGCCGGAATCCCTGATAGCAGTAGACGAGCTAAGCAACCGCAGCAACAACTTCGTTGTCCAGCGAAAAGAGCCAGGTGTCGCTGCAGTGCCGGATCAGTGGACCGCCGCCCATGCACGTCAAGGTGAGTCAGGCTCGGGACACGGCCAGGTCCGAGGTTCTCCGCTGTCGTCAGGTGTTGGCACTGGGTCGTCTGTCTGCAGTGTTGTGTTAGCGGCGTGGTTTGGCGCACAATGCCGCCGTTCAGTCGTGACGGTGCCGTGACGTGACGGACGTGAATGGCGTGACGGCCGCTGTCGGTGGACTACTCGGCGGCGAATATCGCCAGAACGTGATGTTTGTGTAGCTGAGGATCCCGCCCCGGCCGACCGGCTCTCTCCGGCCAGTCATCGCCCAGCGCCGCGCGCCGCGCCGCGCCGCGTGTGCTGAGACGTCCACTGTGAGCAATTGGTCCAAGCGAGAGACAGAAGAGAGGTTACACCTCGCAAGATTGCGAAGCTTAATTCACGCGCCTATACTGAGAGTTAGCAGTCCGTAACTTCCGGGCAAAACTAGCAGCGACGCATCAGGCGTGCCTGTCTTTACATATCCCTGTCAACCGTCTCGCCCATTTGATATCTGCGTATTATTCGTCCTATCTCTGGCTACATCAGACTGAGAATCCGTTGACACAATCGTTCGCACCCATAAATCACACGGATCTATCTGTATATCCAGCGCAGACAGCTGACAGACAACATTGGCGTTATAAACCTTAGGGCCAAATGTTTTGGCAGACAGAGCTGATGCCGTCGCGAAATCGAATGTGCTGCAACCGAACAAGTACGCCGAATCCGCTTCCGCCACCTTGATGAACAGCATTAACAACGCACACACAGATTTACGACAACTGCAGAATGGAGCCATTCCGCTTTGTGGAATATGCTCGAATCCTCAGATGAAAACATGAGTACATTATTCTTCGCGCTGGTTTTTAAATTATCCACAAAATTGTTCCGATCGCAGATCATCATCGTATCTGCGAATCGATACAGAATTGCGGACTTTGTAGCTTGCCCTCCCCGCTTACATCGTCTTTGGTCAAACAGGTTCTAGTAACTTCTCATCTTGGACTGCAGGGGAAGCGCTCGACCTCGCACGACGTCCGGCTCTGCGGAACAGCCACGACGCCCACCCCTGACAGCCCCATACCGACGTGATTAACGATCAGCGGACGCCTTCACCAGCAACCCGACCATACTCATCAAGCGACGGCCGCGCAGCTCCGCCTCAGCGACGCCGGCCAGTACGTCTGTCTGGGAGCCAACAACGGCGGCTTCACTCTGCGACCCGCCTACCTCACTGTCCGCGGCGTCCGTAAGTGGCACGATGCGCGCGCACACACACACACACACCAAACGGCAGGAGGCTATCTATTCGCTTCGCTGGATGTTCGCACTTCGTATCAGCAACACTAAGCATTTGCTGAGGAACTGGGAACTAAAGTTCAATTATCGACGATTTGGGTTGACACTGTTCTGTAACTGGGTGTTTGAGTCGGGCAGTTATTCGTATGTTTGAGTGTGCCGTGCCCATGTGTATGAGTGACCTGAGACGGGTGGTTTATTCTGTTGCAGAGACGTACCCGTTCCCGTCGCAGTCCAACAGTCACGTGTACCTGATGATCATCGTGCCGGTAGCGATCGTGGTGGTGCTGGCGCTGGCCGCCATCTGCTGTCTCTGCCAGCGCCGCAAACTGTCCCAGGTCAGTCTCTCAGATAACTCGGCAGCAGCCGGCAGAGCAGGATCAGCGCTACATTGCCCTGCAGGTCGCAGGGCAACTGGCCTGTGGCGGGAGGTTTTTGCACTCTGTCTGTGGCCACAATGTGTATCATCGAAGGTGTGTGTATCAAGTATTGAGAGGTTACCTATGTTAGTGCATACCTACGTTCTGTTAACAAGGACTGCAGAAGGAATTCTGGCCAAAGTAGACGAGGTAAAATGTAGACGATAACTTGACACAGGCATGTGCTGGGCATAGTTTCCATGCATGGCACAAGGCTGTTGGGTTGTGAAACGATCGGGCTGCGGACGGCACCGGCGCCGCTTACCTGAGCCGTATGTGATGACTGATGACGCTGGCTGCGGTGCCTGTGCGTGTTCCGGCTGCCGCTGACTGCTGACCCCGCCGCCGCCGCCGCCGCCGCCGACTCTCTGCCGCTGCCGCCGGGGCTTATACTCCTCAGTAACCGCGCTGTGTCTGTCTGTGCCTCCGCCGTATCGCTGTGTACTGACGGCAACCCAACCCGCTCGGCTGGCTCGCCGCCGCAGAGGTCGAGTGTAGCCCGCACGGCGTCCCTCGCTGACCGTAACCATCGCTTCGGCTTTGCCACAGCCGCCCAACGAGGCCAAATCGGACGCCGAGGCGGCGCTGATGGGCAACCGGATCATGTCTCAGCTGCCGGGAGCTAAGCAGCGGGCAGAGCTGGGCACAGGTAACTGCCGGCACCGCACACCCCGGCCCCCGGCACCCCGGCACCCCGTACCCAGACCCCTGTTCCCGTGACAGGGTCACCGCCTGTCCGGGCGGTGACACGCGCAGCCTGGCAGTGAACTGACAGAGTACCTGTGTGTGATCTGTGGGGTGCGTGTTCCGCTCTGAACTGGCCCACTAACCAGTGTGACTGGACAATCAGAGTTGTTCCCCCGGCCCACTGTATGCCGTGTTGGCTCTCTGACGAGCCCCGATTGAGACACGGTTACTATCTCTGGCCATTGTGACAATGCTGCTTGCTGCGGCGGTGTTATTGTGGGGTGCGATGTTCCCGCTTGACTGGCCACTAACCAGTGTGACTGTGACAATCAGAAGTTGTGGGGTCCCTCCTGCTCCTCAGTCCGGCTGTACTGCGTGTTGGCTCTCTGACAGCCCCAGATGGAGAGAGACACCTGAAGCGGGGATTATATTCAGCCATGGTCCATCTGGTGAGAAATCGTGGGCGTAAGCCCTTGATGTAACTCCTCGACCTTGCGACATGAGGACTGTAGGGGCGCGAAACTAATAATGAAGAAATGATGACGGGCCCTTAGCTATGAGGATCATTCTCGTGGTCGTAGCACGGGTGCGAGAAAGGCTCGAACAACGATAAAAGGTCTTTGTATTAGTTAAGATGGACCATAAGACGCATTCGCATAACATGTTAAATGTCATTCGGAAACTTGTGATAGTTGTTGTGACTGGGAGGCCCTCTGTCAGCCTGGAGGAGGAAACTTTATGCACGAATCTTGCAAGGAAAATAGGATAAAGGAAACGAGTGTTCACACAACATTAGAAGAGCAAAAACTTTAAAGTAAGTGGTTTTCCTTGTAGCAAAAATGCATTCACGGAAGAGTCGTCGGTGTGAAAACAAAAGACTTGTCAAAAATGTCCCTAGAAAGGATCCTTGATAGTTGCCTTAATTGCAGCAAGGTACCCGCAGGGCACAGCTTAGTAAAATAAACCACAACCCGGTGATCGCGTTTACCACAGTCAGCTCTGATCATTATTTTATATTAATCGTGCCGAAATGACCAAAATCAGGATCAGAGTGTTTGACTCCTAGCTCCTATAGTCCCATCACTTATTTTGAAGAACAAACGTTTAAATCTGCAACAGTAAACAGCAAGCAAAACATTTTTGAAATACTTTTTTCTTAGAAAAAATCAGCTTCAGCGTTTTGTGATCCACGTATTTCTCCAGACACGTGAATATGGATGCTAAAAACGGATTTCCCAGGAATCGAATCCCGCTAAACGTTTTGGGATGAACGCACATGTCTGCATTTTCACCCGGAGACCGGATATGTTATTGTGTAGAGTGAAGAGGCAATACAAGGTCGGTATACATTCATTATGCTATGGGAATTGCAAAGTCAATGTCCATTGAATACGAGATCGAGCTGTTTCCCAAGAGGCTCAATTCATACATAGTAATATCGTGCCCTATTATGCAACGAAAGGGTGACTCAAAATTTCGGGACGACTATTGAGCGCGCGAAATGATAGTTGAGCGGTTCGAGAGTTCTTTGTGCATGGTCTGTTGCGCATCCCTGTGCTACTGCACTTTGGTCGGCTCCCACGTCGGGGGCCTACTCTCTGTTCGCCTTCTCCTGGAAAGTTGGACCATTGCGCTCCACTCACAAAAAAGTCTCGGGGCTATGAATCCGGGGACGATTTCCTCCGGGATTTACTCAAGAGGTTTTGTCGACTTCGCCTTGTCCCAGTACCTACCTATCAACCCTGTGACTAGCTTCTACGCATCTTCCCCTATAGAAAACGCGGCGGGCAAGTGGTGTCACATTGATTGTTGATTCAGTCCAATAAATAATGTCCACTCATGATGAAGCAAGCTAAAGCAGCCATAACCATTTGAGTATTCGCGGACAGTTATTTCATATAGCGATGCTGAGTTTGTTATATACGGGAATTGCTTCGCTATATAGATTGGCACTTGGTAGGAAACCAAGGCTCCGGCAACTTAGTACTGTTGACTTAAGCGCCTGCACACTTTGAAGGTGTTCTTTGCTCTGGGTCGGGTTGCATGTATAAAGAGGGGACGCGCTTATGCTGATCGCGAGTGCTTGAGAAGAGAGTACTAATGTCTGCAGTCTAATTGCACGCGATCATCGCTTACCGACTTTCGTGCAGTTCAGTTGTCCTGAGTTGGCGTATCACCGTAACAGAGCCCTATCGAACAGCGAGGTGATGAACGCCCAGTTGCTGAGGTTTTCTGGTCTCTCGAGAGTCATCCTTTCCCTGATGGTTTCGACCCAGGGTCGTCGAGCACGCACTCGCGTGTTTTTCGTCTGCTAGGCACCTCTAGAACTTCTCGCGGCGGGCGATAGGCTGAGTGCGGCCCATCACCACCGGGCGGACGCTACGACCCGCTGCGCCGCAAGCTGCTGAAAGCGTTGCCTGCGTGCGCAGAGCGCCCTCCACCACAGACATGATGGCGCCGTCGGCACGTGCAGCCATGAGCAGCCCGCGCAGCGAGCGAGCATCGGGCGTCGCGGACCAGTGGAACTGCCTAGCACTGCGTGGCCCACGGAGCGGCGCCTGCCCTGGTAGCGTGACATTCGAGTTAAATCGAATCCGCGGCGCCCACCTGCCAATTGGCTGGCCCCACTAATACAGCGAGGGCGTTAATCTCTCAATATGCAGGACTCCTCAGGCGTCTTTGAGAGACCAACTACAAAAGAGAAGAAGATTACAAGAATAGACTAACGAACCTCAACGCTGGCATCGAGCGGGAACCTTGTTGGGTCGCTTCAAGTTGGGCATAGACGCCTCTAGGAGCGGACGGGAGCCCTCTTAGACCGACGGTTAACATCTTTTGGAGACGTTGCGAACCTCATCTCTCTTACCCCCCAAACACACAGGGTGCCGCGCGCCCTTTACATGTACGTTGTTGCCGCTCCGCCCGCGCGCCGCCGCCGCCCGCGGGGGGCCGAGCCGGCCAGCTGGGCCAGACGTACAAGTGAGGGTAGTGGAAAGGACGCATCGGGGAACGAGGTTCTCTACCGAGTGCTGGAGAAACTAGTTCGTATCAGAGACTAAGAGAACGAGCGAAATAAGCCGACGCCATCAGCCAGCATAAAGTCATACAAATATACTAATATTGGTGAGCATTGGGGTGATTACAGTGCACGACTGCAGCTGTCAGGTCACAGCGCGAATAAAACTCGTACGTGCAGGTGTGTGTATGTGTGTGTGTGCGTGTGTATTTATGAATAATGCGGGGCGCCGCCCACCGTGCCTGGCGCCTGTGCCCACCGTGCCTGGCCACCGTGCCTGGCGCCTTTAACAAGTTTAATGTCATGTTGCATCGCCCTGTTTTAGATCCTGCTTTCAAGCCTACTCGTTTTTGTATGGGAATACATCTTGTGGTATTGTTTTCCCAGCTGTCTTTGTACATTAGCGATATCCATGATGATACTGAAACCGCTGTTTCCGAGAAAAAAAAATGCTTCCATATGACGACGCTATCACCGTCACGCCAGACGGCCAAACATACAATGCGGATATCTAACAAGACCTTTAACCCTCGCACCGACGGGGGCGGATATCCCCCTGAGGTTTTTCAGAAGTAGCGGAAAAACGACGGCGCGCAGCACCGCCAAATTTCGCACAGCTGTTCGGGCGTCAATTACGCACACTTTGTGAGAGTTTTGACCACCTAGCTTTCAAGGTCACGCCATCAGGTCACATTAAATGACCTATCCTCAAGTCATTTTTTTTAGTTTGACATGCCAAAGCAACAGCGGTTAACCTAATAGTTTTAAACTCACAGTGTGTAATAAGGACATATCTCGTATATCGTATTTCGTATAATTAATGATTTGTATCATCACCAACGGGTTCTGCACCCACTGACAGGTGAAGTCGAAAATTAAAACCAGAAAATTAAAAGTTAAAAATGTGAAAATAGAGCTACAATTCGTATATCTCGGATTTTCGATATCGGTGACCTGAGGTCATGTAAATTTCGTGACCTCCCCGTCCCCATTATTAATTAATGTGAGGAAATTTAAATCCGCACCAATCGAACAAACCTAGCGAAATCTGTTCAGTTTTCATCAATATCACTATATTGGAACTAAACAGAAGAATGCATGAGGGAATTTTCTTCGTGACCTCTTTGAGGTCAAATCTAATGTGTCCCAGTGCATATTTGTTTTTTGTACAATAACTAATCTTCTCATGGGGAGAGTGAAAAGGTTTATCACGCATTCTGTTTATCTTATCGATTGTCAAGTGATATAAAATTTGAATTGACCTTGACAATTGACATGACCTCTGGTCAGGTCAGGTCAATAGCTAGGTCATCCGATATGATTCTATGCTCCGTGACGAGAGAAACACGATGATGACAAAAGTGTTGCTCTAGCCTAAAATATTATAAAAAATATATTATAGAAATATATTACAAAAAACGCGAAATTGAGCATTTTGATATTTACTGACCTCTGGAGCCTCAACTATTGATCTAATATCACAGCTGAGGACACGCTGCAGAAAGAGCGTTGCAAGGACTTTTCAGTGGTTTTCACTGTATGTTCCTTGCTATCTTAGTTACCGAGCTACCCCGCATTATGCAACACAATGATAAATTTTATCTAAATATGGGAAGATGTGATCTGTTTTGACCTCTGGTGACCCCAATATTGATCTGATCAAAAATAACATGCGCATTTTCTCCAGTAGGTACTCGTAACAAGCTACCTAACACCGTTTTCCGCTTCTCGCTACGTTGCGTAATTTTCGAGATCTCTGGGGGGGGGGGGGTATCCGCCGCCCTCCCGTCGATTCTATGTTGGCTCAGACCTTCGTCGGTGCGAGGGCTAACATTTGATCCGGCTGTGTTACGTAAATATCCCCAGTCGCCCCAATCATCATCATCATCATCTATATGTCACTATCAGGAGCCGGATGTACCCTCCTTACTGGAGACCGGCTGTGTGACGTCAGTATCAGGAGCCGGGTGTACCTTCCTTACTGGAGACCGGCTGTGTGACATCAGAATCAGGAGCCGGGTGTACCCTCCTTACTGGAGACCGGCTGTGTGACGTCAGTATCAGAAGCCGGGTGTACCCTCCTTACTGGAGACCGGCTGTCGTACCGATCAGTATCAAAAGGAAAGCACGGGTGTACGCCTCCTTACTGAGACCGCGGACTGGTGATGACGGTAAGGTATGAAGTCAGCCCGGCGTGTGTACCCGTCGCTTTCAGGAAGACCGGCTGTGTGACGTCAGTATCAAGAGCCGGGACGTACCCCTTACTGGAAGCCGCTTGTGTGACGTCAGTAGTCAAGGAGCCGGGTGTACTACCTTACCGTGGAGATCTGTGATGCTGAGTAATGACGTCAAAATCAGGAGACCGGGTGTACCCATCCTTACTGGAGACCGGCGTGCGTGTGACCCGTAGTTACTCATGGAGCCGGTTGTCACTCTTCCTATTACTGGAGAACCGCTGTGTTGACCGCAAGGAATCAGGAGCCGGGTCGATACACTATTCCTCATTAGACTGCGCGACGACCGGCTGTGTGACGTCAGTATCAGGAGTCCGGTAGTAGCCTTCCTTATCTGGAGACGGCTGTGTTAACGTCCAAAAAGTATTAAAGGGAAAACCGGGTGAGTGAGCGACGCGGGGGAGGACGCCGGGGGCTCTCGTGTTGACCCGTCAGCGTACTCACGCAGCGAGAGGCGTTACCCTCCTTACTGGAGACCGCTGTGTACGTCAGTATCAAGGGCCGGTGTACCCTCCCTTACTGGAGCACCGAGCTGTGTGACGTCAAACTATCAGAGCGCGGGCGTGTACACCTCCTTTACATGGAGACCGCTGTGTGACAGTCAGTTATAGAGCCGGTGTACCTCCTTACTCGGAGACCGGTGTGTGACGTCCAGAATCAGGAGCCGGGTGTACCATTTCTCTTATGGAGACCCGCTGAGTGGTGACGTCAGTATAGGACGGGTGTACCCTCCTTAAACTTGGAGACTGGGCTGTGTGACGTCAGTTATCAGGAGCAGGGTGTAGCTCTCCTTACTGGAGACCGGCTGTGTGGACGTCAAAGTATCAAGGAGCCGGGTGTACCTTCCTTACTGGAGAACCGGCTGTGTGACGTCAGTATCAGGAGCGGTGGTAGCCCTCCTTACTGTAGAGACCGGCTGTGTGACGTAGTATCAGCACAGGTGTACCCCCTTAAACGGAGACCGGGCTGTGTAACGTCAGTATCAGGAGCAGGGTGTACCCTCTGTACCTTCCTTACTGGAGACCGGCTTGTGTGACGGTCAGGTATCAGGAGACCAGGTGTACCCTCCTTACTGGAGAACCGGCTGTGTGAGGTCAAGTATAGGAGCCGGCGTGTTACCTCCTTACTGGAGACCGGCTGTTCGTGAACGTCAGTATCAGGAGCCGGGTGTTATCTTTCCTTACTGGAGACCGGCTGTGTACGTTAGTATCAGGAGCGGGTGTTACCCTCCTTACTGGGACCGGCTATCACTGTGTGACGTCAGTTATCAGGAGCAGGGTGTACCCTCCTTACTGGAGACGGCTGTGTTGACGTCAGTGTCAGAGTCGGTGTACCTTCCTTACTGGAGACCGGCTGTGTGACGTCAGTATCAGGAGCCGGGTGTACCCTCCTTACTGGAAACCGGCTGTGTGGCGTCAGTATCAGCAGCAGGGTGTTCCTTCCTTACTGGAGACCGGCTGTGTGACGTCAGTATCAGGAAGCCAGGGTGTACCCTCCTTACTGGAAGACCGGACTGTTGTGACGTAAGTATCAGGAGCCGGGTGTACCCTCCTTACTGGAGACCGACTGTGTGACGTCAGTATCAGGAGTCGGGTGTACCCTTCCTTACTGGAGACCGGCTGTGTAACGTCAGTATCAGAAGCAGGGTGTACCCTCCTTACTGGAGACCGGCCGTCAGTATCAGCAGCCGGGAGCTAAACGCACCGTCTGTACCCAGCCAAAGGTACTCGAACCAAGCAGTGACAACAGTACAGGGTCTGGCCAGTAGACGAAGTTTCAGTCGGGACGGGACCGGTCTGCAGTTGCACATGTATTTCCTATTTGTTTTCGCAAGTTGCCTGAGTTTCAATGAATCTGACTTCCCAATAATAGTGCTATATTTCGTATGATTATGCGTGGGGATTACCTTCATTCAATTTCTGGCAGCGGTTTAAATAATGTGATAGCTACGCTCTCTGCCGAAAGTCTTCTCCCGAAAGGATATGTGTTGTTATATCTACGTTGTTTATTGAAATAAACAGACAGCGTTGAATGAATGTCATGACAGCTAACAATACTTCCGAAAACGTAGTCAGAGTTCATTTACATAAGCGAGCTCTATGCCTTCTAGGACAGACTAACACATGACAGGCCTCCACTCATTTACAAGAGCTAGAAATTGTTATGAAGGTTACGACCAAACCCAGACGACAATGCAAACTGTCCTACAGCATCACGAGTGGAAAAACTGTCACATCAGCACCGACATGAAAACAGCAACTTCTTATTACGGAAAAATGAAACAGTGCTAGAGGATGACGTCTGCTTCTGATCTAACTCCATTAGTTCGACGGAGCGAGACTTACTAGCGATAACACCTGACTGGCGACCAATCGTTCGGATATCGTCCCAGCGTCAGGGACTCTGATCACCACTGTCAAGTTCCGTATACATGTCCAATGTCCACTAACATTATAGTGGGCCTTACGAGAGAGAGGGGGAGGGGCACATACTGACGGACGATCAGCCGAGCCCACAGCTCTGTAAGCACTCCTCTCTCGTTGCACCAGTGAAATTGGAAGATGGCTCCGGCCCCCAGAGTCGCAGCTTCCCAGGTGGTACAGTCAACTGCGATGAAACCACTCCTCGAACGATGAAACCAACTGCGATGAACTGCGGCAACTGCGATGAGACCAAAAGCACCGACCGCGACCGGCACCGCTATCCCGGCGCACTCACTGCTACTGAACCAACTCACTTCGGTTTCAGATAAAATACAACCTTTCACCCCAGTGTTACCAATGTCCCTCAGCGTAACCAACGTTGCAATACAACTCAAGTCAATACTGTGCCACTGCAGATGAAATACACCCATGACTTCCCCGGATAAATGTCAGTACCACCCAGCCAGCGATGATTTCCCTAGCTTTACATCCAACTACGCAATGGACCGTCGCCTCAATGCAGATGAAGACCGTAGTCTACTGGTTAACCGCCAAAAACTCGTCAGTCGTCCCCCACCGATCAGCCGCGCCCCACTCACCCGAAGATGCTGAAATGAATCTTGCATCATCTCATGGATGATGAGTTTCCAGAGGACTTACGTTTCCAAGCAATCCAGCTGAATGCACATCCACTGTCACCTCACTACTTATATGCACCTTACTTTCACCTCACTGCCGATGAAATGCACCTCACATCCACCTCACTTACGATGAAATGCACCTCACTATCACCTCACTGCCGATGAAGTTCACCTCACTGTCAACTCACTGACCAAGATTTACACCTGCCACCTCACTGACCAAGATTTGCCACCTGTCACCTCACCGATGAAATTGACCTCACTGACTAAGATTTACACCTGCCACCTCACTGATGAAATTCACCTCACTACCACCTCACTGAACACGATTTACACCTGCCACCTCACTGATGAAATTGACCTCACTGACTAAGATTTACACCTGCCACCTCACTGATGAAATTCACCTCACTACCACCTCACTGCAGATGAAAACAAGTCACTTCATTGATTGAATGCATCTTACATCACTCTGCGGATGATAAAATGCACCACTTCACTGTCACCTCACGGATGATGAAATTTACCCCTCTATGCTTGATGCAACTGTTCTTATCCTCTCAGCATAACTTCCCTGTGAATCACCACATCTGAAACAAAATTAATCAATATCCTCCGTCCCTATTGCTATAACTTCCCGAATTTTACTCGCGCGAGCGAGAACTGCTTGAATTTTATCCTCCACTCACGACAAAATCTGCCCTGTTTACTCCCGCACGCGTTTGGACGAGGCCACGAGTTTCTCCCGATGCACTGTCCTCTTTAGCTAATTCACACCGCTTTTACCGCCGGCAGACTGTTGACGGAGCGAGCGCCACTCGAAGCAGCCACCTTTGCCTGGGCCCCGACCACTGGACTAGGCTGATTCGTGTCCGCAGGAGCAGCACGCATCTGTTAATCACTACCGCCTCAGCACTGCACTGCACTCTCGGCTCGCGGCAATCGCACAGTACTTCCGTCTAAGGTCGAATCACTGAACGGTACGCGCCGGCTGGCCGGACTGACGTCCACACTTACTGCCGCGTGCGTCCACAACGCGTTCGGTTACTGCGATCGGCGTCATTTCACCCGAGGTGCCGCTATTCGGCTTTGGAAAACGGACCTGGAAGCCACTGATCACTAGCACCACTGAATCGCCGCCAGCCGAACCACAGAGTACCTCGTCGAGCTTGTGTCTATGGACCACTGTTACGTTTGGGCACTTTTCACACTCGGTGTTTGAGCGGGGTCGCGTGCCGCCGTGCGCACAACCGATATGGAGAGAAACTGCCATTTCCACTGACCACTCACTGCCACTCTGGTAGAAACTGATGTCTCACCGCATTAACTAGATCTGGTAGTCTATTTCCTGCTACGAACGAGTTATCCACGACCACTCACGAGTTTCCACTATCACTCGCAACACATGCTGAATTTCTGGAGAGCACTGTTTTGATGAACCACTGACTTTGAAGAAAATTAACCACCAAGCAGCCACCACCATATTTGTGCACTAGCACTCACCACGGAACACATCACTGACACCAAGCAAAGCCTCTTTCATTATTGATGTAAACGTTTCTTGGGATTACCACTGGCACACACACTTCCCACTCTCACTGACACTTCACTACACAATCACGTAATGCCGATGTTTACCTGAAAATAACCAGACAATTTCAAAGCGGGCCAAGACATACCATCAACAAGCAGGTGATTTTACTGGAAGTTAATTAACTGTAGTGAAATCTTCTTTGATAAGCAAAACGAAGTCTCCATCTAGACTAAGCTTTGATGCAATAGGATTTTAAGTTTGCTTGGTTGGGTGAGCTCAAATGAGTCTTAGTAAAGCAGGTGTCCAATAGATCAGAAGACATCAACAGGTCTCGTTCTCGGCAGCCCCGGGAGCCATGCCTCGGTCTCGGAAGCCTCGGGAGCCAAGCCTCGGTCTCGGCGGCCTCGGGAGCCATGCCTTGGCGACCTCGTGAGCCAAGCCTCGGTCTCGGCGGCCTCGGGAGCCACGCCTCGAGCCGTTCAGTAGTAGCCTTCCCGGTACCACCATCCTGTTGAAACAGAACAAAAGAGTTGGTAGGGTGAAATAGGGCTAACCTGCTGATGACTTCTGGGGAAAGGTTGAGCTAATCGCATAGGGTATGTTAACAATGCCTGGGATTTTCAAGTGATACAAAAATGTTATTACATAACTTCTACCAGAATATGGTCCTTGATCTTAGCCCGCGCCACACTGGGCCTCTGCATTTCCTTCACCCAACTGGGGGGGGGGGGGCGTTGAAGCACCCTCCTCTAATGTCCGCTCTATGCACTTAGAGCAACACAAAAAGCATTGTTCGAACCGTTATCAAAAATCATTTTCGAAACTATTTCAGACCTTTTTTTTCGCTCACGTCAAAACTCAGCGTCACGGAGGTAATCGAATGTCTGAGTTTTCCAGTTTTAGGACATCGGGCTCCAGAACCCCCAAATATCTCGGAACTAGCTATCTAGACACAAAACGTTCAAGAGACAATCGAGGGTAGCTAGTTGAAATTGCAATCGCATCCAGGTCCTCAAAATTGAGTGCTCAGGTTCAATAGTTTAGACTCTAGAGGTCATTTAAAGTCAAAAATGCTGATTTTGGCAAAACATATCTTTCGTGAATAACTTCTTACCTTATACCAAGAATAACGCAATAACTGTTCGGCATCGTGGTTTTGTCTCGTCAAGGCACTTTGAAAATATGTTAAAGTTTGATCATGTTAGGTGAACTTAAAAAAAATGACCTCAGGTCAAGGTCAAGTGGTGGCCCAAGTAGGTCAATGTTGCCATATCAGTACCGACACGAAACTTTAAATTTTCGCAAAATGCGCGGAAGGAATCAGTAATTAGTTATGCCAAATTTGGCGGCGCTACGCACCGCCGTTTTTTCGTTATCTCGATAAAACATGAGGGGGGTGTTCAAACCCCCCCCAGTGGGGCGCGGGATAACTTTCTTCCTTGGTCTTGGAACTATTTCCGAAGTTTGAGGGTAAGTAACATCTTGGTCAAGCCTGGTCATCAAACTAGTTGATCAGTTGAGATATTACATGTTTACTACAAGCACAACACAAGAAGAAATGCAAAAATAATCAGTAATCACTCTCAATGTTCGAATTCTGATGGCAGGAGCGCATTATGGAACCAAACAGGTAAGGGAACCAGGAGAGAGAACCTTTAAAAATAAATGAGTTCCACCAATAGCATTATTATAAACATGACATAATCACCTCAGCTCCATCAGTTGAGTGCAAGCTGTGCAGAGCTTCCCCGAACAACGACCACCAGCAGATGGTCCTCCTTAGCAGCATCCTCTGATAGTGCAGAGCATGTCCTGGTCAGCAGCTCCTTGGAGAAGTTGCATGGTGGGAAGGCATACAGCACTCCTGTGGTGTCTCCCTCTTTGCTGAGCAGGGAGATGACCCCAGCTGCCTCTTTCTGCTTCAGGTAAGACACCAGGTTCCGCAGGGAACGGGCCTGCACAGAAGTGTCGTCAACGTTTACTGGTGAGGATGATGTTGGCAGGGCCACATAGATTGCATGAGGAGAAGATGCGATCCTCTTCTGGACATCATCCAGTTTTGGCTGGTCAAGCCTGAGTCGCTGTGTGATTCTCAGGAGGGGCTTCTCATTTTCATCCTTCAGCAGGCTCTCTGCAATGTCAGCATCACCATCAGTCAGGTGGAACTTGCATGCAAAGAGAGAGCTCTTCAAGATCATGGCACCATGCCAGGACGTTCCCACTTTCCTTGCTACATCCGACAGATTTTTGGCTGTGTTCAGATGACCACCCTCTTCTGACCCAGACTCACTTCTGCGAGATGGACTGACTGATCTGTTCTCAGTGGGAACTTGCCTCAGTGTGGAGTGGTATGAGTCTTCAGAGAAGTCCCCACGGTCACCAAAACCTCCTCTGAAGTTCCCCCTTCCACCTCTGAATCCACCACGTCCCCTGCCTCTGAAGTCATTTCCATCATTTCCCCCAGGACCATCAAAGCCTGGTCTTCTTCCAAACTGCACTGTTGTTTCATCTGCTGCAAAGTCTGTTTTGATCCTCTTGTCTGGACCACCCAGAGGGAATCCCCTCATTTCATTCACTGCAGCTGTAGCAGCATCCAGAGTCTCAAACAGAACATGGGCATAGGGCTCCCCTTTGACATACTCTACTTTCTTGATGGCCCCAAACCTGTCAAACTCCCTCTCCAGAACTTGTACTGTGGCCCATGAGCCAAGCCCACCAACCCACACCTTGCATGATGGAAGAACTTTTCCATACCCAATCTTCACCTGGAACTTTCCAATGTACTGTCCAGACAGCTCAGTTTTACAGCGGTTAGACTGGTCCAGGTTTTCAAACCTCACAAATGCAAATGCATTTCCTGTCCCAGGTGGCGGCCTCTTGATGTCAATGTCCTCAACATTTCCATACCTATTGAAGATCCTCCTCAGCTCTTCCTCTGTGATATTCAGTTCCATGTTGCCTGCAAAGAGGGTGCGGCAGGCAGTGGGATCATCTTCAGGAGGGATATGATGAAGGTAGTTAGGAAATCTTTCTTTTCTCTCATGCCTTTCAAACCTTGGCCTTGCAAATCCAGGTGGTCCATATGGTGGTCCAAATCCTCCACCATAAGGTGGTCCCCTTGGTGGCTCCCTGTACGGGAAACCCCTTCCATATCCTCCATAGGGATCATGGGGTGGTAGGTCATACCCATATGGGTCCATTGGACCACCAGGCATTGGTGGGCCAAATCTGTCATAGTCCCTTGGAGGAGACCTTGGCCTCATGTACCGGCTGTCCATGGGAGGGTAATCCATCATCGGGCTCCTGCTCCTTCGTCGTGGGAGGTACTCTTGTTGAGCAGTGTCATAAACAGCTTCCACCATAGCAGGCTTGTCATAGAACATAAGCCTTCCCCTGCTGATATGTTTGGCATCCCTTGCATCCTCCCATGTGCGGAAGTACACATAGGCAACACGTTCACCATCATGTTCAATGACTACCTTCACTGACACATCCGGGAACTTTCGATATTCCCTGTAAAGATCCTCACGGACTACATCCTCCGATGCCTTTGGGTGGATGCTACTGATGCAGAGAACCTTATATGTGTGGGCACGGTCGCGGTCACCAGACCTTGAATATCCAGGTCCATCTCGATGAGAACGGCTATGGCTGGGCTCTTGAGAGTACCTGGGAGGCGTTCTCCTTGGCGATCTACTTCTGCCTCTTCGAGAACTCTCTTCCTCGGAACTGTTGTCGTATCTTCCCATTACAAAATCACTTTCTCAACTACTTGTTAGCGTAACTTCACACTTAAATCCTAAATATCAATTCACACTTCCAAAATGCCGGTACCTTCAACACTTCACACTAGCGCATCTGGCTCGCGCTACACTTTAAGTTTAGTTACTTTTTCCTGCACCAGGGGAAGCTTGATATAATTATTTTGTCATACAAAACGACGTGTTATTTGTCGATAGTTGGTTTGTGACTTGATTAAATTATTAAAAACATTTTTTTCTTAATTTATTTTTCAATTTTTATATTTTGATTGTTTAGTGTGAATAACAAATATCACTTTTTAAGACCTCTCACTAGGACCGCTCTGTGTGTAGTTGTTTGAACACAATCGTTAACATTTCGGGCAATCACGGCGTCGGTAAACGGAATCAATCATGGCGTCGGAAGAATCTCAAAATGGCGATTCATCGAATAACATAGTATTATTTTGGTTACATGACAATCAGAAACATGCATGAAGAATTTAAAGATAAAATGCAATTTCCGATGTATTTGTAATTTTACATATAGCGAATAATAGACTTTTCGAAGTACAATGTGCAGCAGTAAAGTGTGGAAATAGCTATTATTTCATTTGAATGAAAAGATGTCGCAAAGAAGCAATTTACACTTTTCAGCGTGAGCACTACAATTTAAAAAATCACCATATGCCATAAAGCAAAACAAAAGTATTACTTCCACGACGGATGCCATATCCAGTCGATGCAGAATAAAAATGGGTTTGAAGAACCATAAAAATTGCAGCTTTAGTAGGAACATTAGAGGTGCCAATCATGTAACCATGTTACAGCCAAGGTCCTATAAGGTTACAGCGCACTGCCGCGTCTTGGTGTCTTGCCCTGGGTCAGAAAAAAGGGTCGTGATCTGGTTTCAGAGGAAATTCAATGTATTTCCTCCACCCCATTAGTATATCGAGTAATCCGTGATCTAGATTCAGGCCGTCCACTTCAGTCACACTTTGATCTTGGTGTACGGTCTCTAGATCCAGGTAATTGCTCGAAATCGGGATGACTTTTTATATATTTTATTTTTTTTATTGCATCGCCAACAGTTCTATCCACTCAATAGGCGAAGGTCATACGGTAAACATTACAAGTGGAGATAAAATTGGAATGATCATGAGACAGGGCGTAATACATGACTTTATAAAAAAGAACACTAGATAAGAGAGATGAATGATAAAGCAATGGCAACATGACAAAACATGACTTAACAGGTCACGGAAAGTGGATGATGTCTCGTTACCTTACCTGATATTATATACCCAGCTAAAATGCGTTTTGCATAGAAAGCTTCAAGCTAGAGATAGAGATTAAAGAGTGATATTGATATGAAGGGTAGAGGCGAATGGACCAAGTTATTGGCAATATTGGCATCACTAAGTACAAACACTCGCCAAACGACAAGCGATTGTTTTATGGCTAAAATTGATTTTTGAAATGGTATACTGAAATGAATATTGATTTAAATAATTACATTACAATATTTCATAGCTAATAAGTAATATTTTTAGCTGCTCGTCGCATAATACCGCATCCAAAGTTTCCACAAAGAAATAAAAAAGTGCTGTTTGTGAGCTCATTTCTGGCGCTAAAGGGACATGAAGAAATGTGCACAAACAAACATAATAATGGAGTTCTGTGACAGAAACCAAATCATTCGAAAGGTCTCTCAAAGCGTCGAACTTGAAAGTGTTTGGTGGACGTGGGACTTAAGGCAAGGTAGGTGACTTTAATTGAATGATTTTGGGATTTTAGATCGCGTAGTTATCATGTTAAAATGTGCATCAACGCCGAGTAGTGTCGGGAAAGATGCGTTTTGACCAAATAAGTAAAAATAGTTAATTGTCAAAAATTGTGTAAAAATGATCAATTACATGCCAAAATCAATTTTAGAGTCAAACCAAATCATTTAATTAAAAAACAAACTTTTAATGTCACTATCATCATCAGGATCGGGTGGTGAGGTCAGGACCAGCGCAACAAGCTCTGCTTAGCGCAGGTCCTGACCTCGGAAAGCCATCTATACAAAATATTAGGACTAAATTTATTAAAAAAAATATGTCTAAATAATCATAAATGATATATTTAATGATATATTAAAAAATATATTCTTGCATGTTATTGATAATTTTTACATAATTTTTAACAATTATGTCCATCATGCCATCCCATTGACATATAGGTATAGACGAACTACTCTGCCCGGCAGCCGTTCCCGCTAGAGAGTCAACGCTAGCGCCACAGCCGGAGAGGCAAGAGTTTGCGCCTGTAAATGCGCTTTCCTATGGCGGAGGGGCGATATTTGTCGGCCTGTAACTAAAAAACCACATGAGTTAGCGCATTGGAAAAGGTTTGAGGATGTTGAGATACTCGTGATGAATAACATGGCACAACAATATTCAACCTGAAAGTTGAGGCCAATATTGTTGAATATCGCCCATCCGCCATAGGAAAAGCATTGCTGCGGTAACTCCTTCTCCGCTGCGGCGCTGGTGTCGCTTCAAGTGGGAACGGCTGCCGGGCGGCGCAGCAGCTGGAGTAGTTCGTCTATACCTATAGAGGTCAATGTGCCATCCATCCAAATAATAATAAAAATAGTTGAGTTGTTTTAAAGCACCATGGGATTATCATGTTTATGACCATTTTTTGTGATATCTTGAGGTTTATTTGGTGTGCTAAGGCCCAACTGGAAAAAATACACTCACTACGCCCAGACTGCAAAGTATGGCATATTCAACAAGATCTTGTCAGTGCAGGCCCATCCTGGCTGGTGCGGATTTAGAGAAGCTGGTGCGGATTCAGTGTGGTGCGTATTTGGTAGGATGTAGTGGGGACCTTAAATGGTGCGGTGCCAGTGCTGCACTGCAGGCAATAGTCACACTGGGCAGATTAACTTAAACAAAGCTTTTCACACTTTTCAATTAGGAACTAGCGCTGAGAAATGTTCTCTCAGTTTCGGACCCATTAAGGGCATTGTACTGGTTTCGATGGGTTGGTGTGGTGCGGACTGGTGAGCATTTTTGGCACGCTTGGTCCAGGTTGGTGCAGATTTTCATCATGGGCTGGTGTGCTGCCTCATCGACTCCTATGCCGCACCTTGCAGTCTGGCACTACGCTGGATGCCTTGGCAGAGCCGTGCACCACAACATTGCTGCAATGGCCGTTGTGCCTAAATTTATTGGGTGCCTTACCACATGCACAACACCTGAAGTCACCAGATTCAGAACGGCTGATGAAATTGTATGCGCTGAATCAATTGTTGCTTATGGAAAGCAAATTGGTCCTGACGTTGCTGAAATTCCATTTTGCTGCAATGCCCACATGAGCTTTTTGCATTTACTTGGTCACGGTGATGACCTAAGATCACCAGTTTCAGAGCAGCTGATGAAATATTTTGCGCTGAATCAATTGGTGCTTACAGCGAGCAAATCAGTCCAGCTGTTGTTGATATCCCATTTTGATGCAACACCCATGATATGGGCTTTTTGCATTTACAAGGTCACAGGGATGACCTGAGGACGTCAGTTTCAGATCGGCCGATGAAATTGTATGCGCTGAGGAAATTGGTGCTTGCAGCAAGAAAATTGGTCAGTCGTTGCTGACATTCCATTTGGCTGCAATGCTCATATGGGCTTTTGCATTTACAAGGTCACGGTGATGACCGGAGGTTACCAGTTTCAGAATGGCTGATACAATTGCATGCGCTGAATCAATCGGTGCTTACGGCGAGGAAATCTGTTCAGCCGTAGCTAATATTTCATTTTGCTGCAATGCCCATATGCAATGCATATTTGCTGCAATGCATATTTGGGTCTTTTTGGATTTACAAGTCATGGCGATGACCTGAGGTTACCAGTTTTAGTCTGGCTGATAAAATCGTGTGCACTGAATCGTTTGGTGCTTTCAGCGAGCAAATCGGTCCAGCCATTGTTGAGATTTAATTTTGCTGCACATATTGCAGAATACCTATAGGTAGGTATTCTGATGATATGAGGTCTCATAGTGCTGCCCGAATCTCAGGGGTCTGTGCGCCAAACTTTGGCAAGACNCATTGAAGCAGCAAGGCATTAAGTATCTAAGAGGTTTAACTGTTCAGCTTTCCATGAGTTTTCAAATTTATAAGGAAGAAAAAAAAGACATAAAATAAGTACTGATATCCAATTAATTTTAAGTTGAATGTTGAGTAACTGGATCCCTTTTCGAAATAGCACGCACTATACCCGGCAAGTGTATTGCTGGACGGTAATTCTGGAGGGCCAGGAGATGTGCGCACACTGATGTAAGCATTGAGTGAATTGATGGTCAAAATACCTGAGAAAATGTATATGTGGATTGCCCTTGGGGAAAAAACACTGATTTAAAGTAAAGTATTATGGCTAAAATATTAGTAGATTAACTGGCTTTGCGCCTGCTTTTTTCATAAGAACCAGCCAAGTAGGGCGACTACGTACAAAAATTGAACATCATATTTTGACCAGCGAGGTATCGCAATGGCACGAGGCTCCCAGTGTGCGTTCGAGGTTCTAAGGCCGCTCCAGGATCTCCAAGTAGTAGACTTTGCCATATAGCACGTCCGCTATATTTTCGAAAAAGGCTCCAGTCACTTAACATTCAACTTAAAATAATTTGGACATAGTAATACAAAGGACTAAATGCTGTTTGGGCCTGGAAGGGAGGGATACCTAATAAGCCCTTTTTATGGATATTTCAATTTTAAATACCACAGAACCAAATGGTAAATTTAAAATACATATGCTTATTGGCGGGATATGAGCGGGAATGTTGTGGCCACATTTTTATTAATTATTTAATTAGGCCTACAGCTTCCATAAATCAAATGCCGGCTTAGGAACGGTAAAAATTTTGAAGTGCCCAAACATTGATAGGCCCAAGTGCAAATTTCATGATGTATTCCCAGGCGCGATCCAGGATTTGGTCAGGAGGAAGCGCAAACTTTTGGGAAATCCCTGGATCAGGGGGGGGGGGGGGCGCCCGCGCCCCAATGCGCCCCCCTGGATCCCGCGCCTGTATTCAAGAACTGTTTGGGCACTCAAATCTGGAACAAGAACAGAAAGACCATGAGGTCATAACACATACCTAATATACCTATCATTACATACTAGGTATAGCTTCTACAGAAAAGTTGGGGGGGCAAAATTGGTTTAAAGTAACATACAAATCAAAAAAATATGTCAGCACACGGTTTATCTATATGATCTATAATGTAATTCAACGTGAATCCGTGATCTAAAATAAACCTTTGGTTAACAGTTGTGGTTGGGCCAGAAGCAGCGCTACAGTGTATTTGTCAAGGCCGTACCTGTAATTGAAGTCACGTCTGGTCCCACGTCCGTACCTACAATACAAAGTAATCTTGCCATAGGGCCTTGCCCAAGGTTACTGATAACAATCTTGCCTATATACTAGGGCATCACGAAAAAACGATGTCAAGTCCTGGCAATAAACATTTCCGTTGTTATGACCGTCACGTTGCACGCTACCATGCTTATGTAGTTAAAAAAAACAAAGACTGAACGTCACTTTGACGTCAGAAGCAGGGAATTCAAATATTCAAAGGCTCGACAATTGCGGCTATGAGATAACACGGCAACTCTCATGAGGGTAGCTGGCCAAGGCCCGGTGTTACCAAGCTAAAGAACACAGGTGTTAACCACCAAAAAAATCTCGAGATATCACTGATATAAACTTAAAGCACCCAAGATAACCTTGATATTTCGCAGTCGGTTCGGATAATTTCGCAAAGTATTTTCCAAGAACGAGATGGCCGCTGTTAAAAAATTGGATAGGGCGACGGTGGCCCCTATCTTTCAAAAACAGAGGTGGCGCCGCCCGGGCGGCGGCCCAGCTGAGAACTGCCAACTTAGAGTTAACCACCATCATCAAGAGTTAACCACTAGGGACCATTTTTAAAGGACACGTATTTTTGAGCGATAATATTTCGATCTGAGAAAAATGGCGGTAGATCTCAGTCCGAAGCTGGTGGCCCTATGGGTTGGGGATGCCACTCTGGGGGTTCACAATCTTGGGGGTTCACAACAAGTGATAAAAGGAAAAATCTTGCAAGCCAATTTAAAAAGTATGTGTTGTTATGCATTACTTTACAAAAATTGATCACCAAAGTGCAAATCAAAATTGACAATGTGGACATTTTTGGCCCCGGAGCACGCTCTTGGAGGTCATATTTTGGCGCCAACTTCAATCCAGTAAGTTGGCACTTTTTTACAGCCCTGCCGACACTGCTCCGTCTGACCACGGCCTGTTAACCTGCCATTGACGGGGGGGGGGGGGGGGGCGAAACGCCCCCTCCCCTCGTGGATTTTCACGATAGCTCAAAAACGAACAGTGCTATCAACGCGAAACCTCGGATACCTTCTATGTCAATTTGACGTCTTCAGTGTAGACAATCGTTAAACAAAATCACATTTTTTCGAATTATATCAAATTTGGTGACGTCACTGCACACGACTTTAACGCCAATATCTGCTTAAGTCTAACAGGCTGTACAAAGGCCATTCATAAAGCAGAATGCAATAAAAAGTCCAAAGATATCAAATGACAAGGGTGAAGGGGTAGAAAATGGGTATCTCAGATTTGTGAAATATTGTTTTTTTGTCCTCCCATAATTGAAATAAAAATGGGGAAATGCCCTCAAAATTTTTTGTTTTAATATTTCCGAAAAACTGGAATTTGTGTAAGAGAAACACATATGCACAATACCCAAACCCAATTTCAAAGCATTTTGTTTAATGAGTGATGACTCCCTAAGTACCTATGAATACCTCATGACCTCATTTTGTAAAGTACATTTTGGACCTTTTTTGACCAGATACAGAAAAAAATGACAACACCGTATTCCTGAGACGAAACTGGTTTAGAAACATGCCTTTTATGTGTATATTTACCCATTTCAAATTTGACCTTAAATGACCTGACTTTGATCTTATATTGGGTCAGGTGTGCAAATGACTGTTACAAATTACAATCGAACTATATGTGTAAGATAACCCTTGAACATTTGTCGAATGATCTGCCAATAGTGACCTGATTTCACCTGATCTTGACCTTGACCTTTGCATACAATTTCACTTTTGCTTATACGGGACCATCATACCTTTGAGAGCTTTGTGCGCGATAATAGTCTCAATCTAAGGCTTTGGATGGAATGTATGACCCACAAACTCAAACATCTAACGTTTGACCTTTGATCTGACTGACCTGACATTCGTTTTTTTGAAAATGTATTATTATTTTTCGTTTTTGGGTAAATTTTGGTAAATTTTGCGTGTACTTTAGATGGGTCTCATTGAGAGCTTTTGATTGCCGCCTTGCGCGTCTCGCTATGGTTATTGGTTCGGAAGATAACAAGAAGGGAGGTGCGAAAAACGCCCCCCCCCCCCCCCAGCTACCAGCTAATGCGTTCGGCCGAGAGTGGACCCCAGCCAATGCGGGGTTAAAAACCCTGCTATGATGCAGCCGGGGGTTTTAGTGCCTTTATGGACCGCTGGCCGACGTCTGTGGAAGGCTGGTGTTGACGCGGCCTTGACTGAGGCCAAAGAACAGATGCGTTTCATGGTGCGTACGGTTTAGCTTCAGTGGCGCTTTGGTGCTTGTTGCTGTAGCTGCGCAGCAGACATACCAGCCGAGATGTTTTGCATGGCAGCAGACCCTACATAAGTGCGTTTTGAGTGCATTCGTGGGAGCGCTGGGATGCTGATATTGGTGATATAAGTTTATGTTCTTTAGCTGAGGCCCCTTGTGTGTGGGAGGAGGTAATTAGTCTACTGCAGCCGTCAGCTGCACACTGCATACAGTGGCGTGTTTTCGCTGAGTCCACTTAGCGCGCCATGTGTTCTATGTCTGAATATTCCGTCTGGTCATCACCCATTGTACCTACATGCTGTGTGGTCTGTGCTGTGTTGTGTGTCGCTGTGTGGTCTGTGCCGTGTGGTCTGTGCTGTGTTGTGTGTCGCTGTGTGGTCTGTGCTGTGTGATCTGTGCTGTGTGATCTGTGCCGTGTGGTATGTGCTGTGTGGTCTGTGTTGTGTGTCGCTGTGTTGTCTGTCGGCTCGCTGTGTTATGTATCGCTGTGTGGTCTGTGCTGTGTGGTCTTGTGGTCTGGTGCTGTGTGCGTTTGGTGCTGGTGTGCGTCTGGATGTGGGTCTGCCTGGTGCTGTGCTGTGTGGTCTGTTGGCTGTATGTGGGTCTGTCGGGCCGGTGTGGTCGTGCTGGTGTTGTGCGCGTGTGTTCGTGTGTCGCTCGTGTTTGTGTGTCTGTGCTTGTGTCTGTGTTGTGTGTCGCTGGGTGTCTGTCGCTGTGTCTGTGTGTCGCTGTGTGGTCTTGCCGTGTGGCCGTGCTGTTGGATCTGTGCTGTGTGGTCTGATGCGTGTGGTCTTGTGCGTTGTTGTGGTCTGGTGCTTGTGTGGTCTGTGCCGTGTGGTCTGTTGTGGTCGCTGTGTTGTCTGTCGCTTGTGTTATGATCGCCTTGTGGTCTTTGTGCCGTAGTGGTCTGTGCTGTGGTGTCGCTGCGTTGTCTGTCGGCTCGCTCGTGTATATGGTTCGCATGGTGTGGTCTGTGCCGGTGGTCTTGTGGTCGCTGTGTTGTCTGTCGGCTCGCTGTGTTATGTATCGCTGTGTGGTCTGTGCTGTGTGTCGCCGGGATATGCGGACCTGCGGTATTGATTGTGTTCCGGTCGGCGGCCGGTCTGCCCTCCGTCTTCGCTGTCGTTGCTGTCTGTAATACTGTGGTTCATCGCTGTGGTGGAGTTTTGCCGAAACAACGACCAGTGCTATTCCCAGTCAGACATTTATGTCGTACTGTGCCTTTTCGCTGGTTCTAGACCATTGTCACAACCCTTTGCTCTAAACTTACCCTTGCTAAAGATCGTGTTTTGCCCTGCGTAGCCCGTGACTTCAATTGTAATCTGATCGTTGACCCTTCCCTTTCGCCTGTGCCTTGCCCCAAGCCGACTATAACCCCATGATCTGAACTATGACTCCGTAACCTGACCCGGGTCTGACCTGTGAACCATACCTCACGTCTGGCCGTGACCCGCGACATGTGTCTGACCGTAACCCGTGACCCGTGTCTGACCTGTGAGTTGTGACCCGTGTCCGACCCGTGACCCGTGTCTGACCTTCTGACCTATGTGACCCGTGTTTGTTGCAGAAGCGGCGGCGCATTGACCGCTCGATGATCGGCGAGCCCACCAATTTCGTGCACCTGGGCCACGTGGGCGCCAACGACATGCAGCAGCAGCAGCAGGGCAACCGGTACATCAACCAGCTCCAGAGCCAGATGTGCTCCAAGGGCCAGTACCAGAGCAACGGCCAGCCGCCAGTGCGGATCAGCTCATGATGCAGTGGTTGGTACGTCCTGAAATCTGATACCCGACTTCACCGGCCGGTCCTGAGGGACCTCTGACATAACCCGCCGGTCGTGGTTAGCTCCTGATGCAGCCCATCGGTATGTGCTGGGTAGGCCAGCATCCGGCGTAAACACGCGGTCAGACTGTTGATTGTTGCTGCTCACCGGTCATGAGGGCGGTATTCAGCCGGGGTGGTCGTGCGGAGGCTGGCTAAAAATGCAGATGTCTTCTGGTCCAGAACATGTCTCGCTCCATCGCCCAGGTTGTAATGTATTTCATGTAGCCCTCCCGCTGCTCTTGGGTGACTGCTGTTACGTGAGGATAGTGATACGTAGACCGGTACAAATAGTATCGAATTAAGTGCATTGGTCGGTAGTATGCCGAACAATCCTGCAAATCCGATCGATTGTAGGAAACTGGAGATGTCCCATCTCGGTTTTGCTGCGTGTCAAGTATAAGACTTAGTGGTAGCTTGGGATTAAATGTCAGCAATGCGTTGATTTTAATCGCCAGTAAAATTTGTTTTTTATATTTGCGGCTAATCGTTCAGAAAATGCTTAAGAGATAGGCTCGTTATTTGAATAATGATCGTCATCTAAGTTGAATTAACAATTTGGTGGGCTTTGGTGGAGAAAGCTAAGCCATTGTCTTCGGATGAGCCAACCTTGCCCGCGGCCAGTTTAACATCTATTCGCCAAAACGGAGCCCCATCAATCACTGATTCTTTATCGATGATTATCTGGCTCTGACGTCACAGTTAACCGCCGGCCCTGAAAGCTGTATGATTATGAATGCTGATTCTATTGTTTAATATCCCACCGTTTTCGAATGCATCATGGTCATAAAATATTAATCTGGTTTCTCAAAGAGTCTGTTTGACGTAACCGTTTGACGTCATCGCTCATCCCCAGCTTGGCTCAGCTAATGGTTGCTGTTGTCGTTTTACTGGCTTTTGAATTATCTGTCTAACGTGCCAGGATGGTAGTTTATAAGTTATCCTAGATTGTCATTACTTTGCCTACCAGCGACTTCTACAAGATTGATATATTCCACACGCAACAGGAATCACGCTCCTGACTCGCTCGGCGTTTTGCTCTTGCGCTTTAACCAAAGCATCGCCTTTTACCGCTTCGCGACTGCGAGTAAGAGTAGGTCAATTCGTAAACCCTGCAGCACGGCTGCATTTTTCGTGGTTTGGTGGGTCATGAAGTCACTGTTGTCTTCGATTCATGCGGGGCATGCGCTCGGGATAAGACTGCAGTTTCCCGATTACACAGAACACACTCAGCAAACACAGGTCAGCGCTGCACGCAGTTCCCACGCGGCGCTGGTGTTCTTAGAGGACCTGGCAGGTCGATGACTGATAAACCTGCTTTCATGCGACACTGACATCCTTACGGGGACCGGGGGGGGGGCACTGCCTAGCCTGCTCCCACGCCAGGCTGGAGTTTCTGGGAGGACCTGGGTGGACGTGATCTGGGAGGACTTGGGTGGACGTCTCTAGGAGGACTTGGGTGGACGCATGTCTGAGACCTGGGTGGACGTGTCTGAGGACCTGGGTGGACGTGTCTGGGCCCTGGGTGGACGTGTCTGGGACCTGGGTGGACGTGTCTGGGACCTGGGTGGACGTCTCTAGGACGTCTCTAGGAGGACCTGGGTGGACGTCTCTGGAACCTAGGTGGACGTGTCTGGGACCTGGGTGGACGTGTCTGGGTCCTGGGTGGACGTGTCCTGAACCTGGGGAGCCTGTTGCGGAGCGCGGCGAGGTCTGCCGTCTGCGCCGGCCTCCTCCCACGCCGCAGCAGCAGAGGACGCTGGTCAGACCAGCCTTCTCGGAACGGCTGTCCTCCTGCGGTGTATTGTCGCTGCGGCGCGGATCGAGCCACAGTTCTACAGCTCGCACAGGCCACGGCGCTGTCTCTGTACAGTCTCTGTATTGTCGCTGCGGCGCGGGACGAGCCACAGTTCTACAGCTCGCACAGCTCGCACAGGCCACGGCGCTGTCTCTGTACAGGCGCCACTGAGTGAGAGTGAGAGGCGGTCGGTGGTGCGGAGCGGACGCAAATCACTTCTCGTCACCATCACCATCCTCATCGTCATCGTTACCCGGACCGTATCACCCGGACCGTGTTCAGTCCGGGTAAGGCCGGAAGCGCAGAGGAGGAAACCCGACATCCCGCCGACGCTGTGTGATGACACTGTTTCTACGCAGTCTGAAGCCAACAACTGGTGACTGTCCCGGCCTTACATCCGTCATATGTCGGCTATCAGATCCGTCATATGTCAGCTATTGTCTATCAGAGGGCTCGGCGGCCGGCTGCAGCAGTGTTGACCCCGCCTGTCGGCCGCTTCTGCAAAATTGTGAGAGGCGCACTGAAGCCAGGTTCAGGCTTGCCAGCTGAACTTCTGGAATGTCAAGAAAAAGTTGTGCTTTCCAGAAATGCGTAATAAAAACGCATTATTATTGCGAAAACATTTGGATGTTTGCTAAGAATGAAAAACAGCTTTAAAATGTAGGTACTCGATGAAAGCTTTCGAGTGAAGCAAGTACGACATTTCTTGATATACCTACAAATACTTGCTAATGTACTGTCTGTTAGTAGCATCGAATAAAACATTCCCGTTATAATGTAATACAAGTTAGTCGCTTAGTTCACGTTTGCAGCCTCGTCTCAGGCGGAACTGTCCACCTCTGGCAGGCTGCTCGTTATGCGCTCACCAGCCTGTCACAGTGGCCGTGTGTTTGATCCTGCGCGCGGGGCGTGCAGTGCGCGGAGCACAGTACACACCTGTCCGTCAGCCGCGCCGTCCAACTCGAGTGTTAGTGTGGCACTGCTCTCTGGGTAAACATCCTCAGTAGAGGCGGCATTCGCGACCGATTCGGCCGGCTCCCCTGCGACCGGAGATGTTCAGAGAGCCCTCTGCCCTCTCACCGCATCTCCAGCCCCACTGTCACGCCCTTCTCCCTGACGGGAGGATGAACCGGCAGTGAGGACGAACCGGCAGTGGGGACGCTGCCACGCCCCCCCCTCACACACACACACTCACCCGTACTACGACCCACCTCCATATCTCCAGCCCTCGTTGTTGCATCACAACTTAGGTGCGTGTTGTTTTTAGTTCAACGGTAAGTAGATCTCCACTATGACAGAAGGCGGTCCACCAGATGTGCCTTTTACATCCCTTAGGAAGGAACATAGGTAAAGCATGCTTCACATCGCCGGTCTTATAGCTATCAGTCATCCTGCAGGGAACATTTGGAAGAATGCGACACTGAAATTGCAAGTTTTTAAATGCAGCTCTGGCAGGGTTACTTTACTACGCTTTTTACGCTACGCTCTGGCAGGATTTTTAGGCTTCCCACTGCACCTCTGGCAAGGTGACTAGGCTTCTAGCTGCCCCTCTGGCAGGGTGACTAGGCACTGAGTGGATACTTGACGGCAGGTGACGCTTGACGGGCTCGAAGGCCGGGAGAGGCCGGCCCTCGTCCCAGGTCACGTGGTCGTCAGGCCGGCCCTCGTCCCAGGTCACGTGGTCGTCAGGCCGCCCCTCGTCTTAGGTCACGTGGTCGTCAGGCCGCCCCTCGTCTTAGGTCACGTGGTCGTCAGGCCGCCCCTCGTCCCAGGTCACGTGGTCCCCTGTCCGTGACAGCAGTGACAGCGGCGGTGTTTTTTGCGCAATGTTTTGCCCGTTATCGGCAGCTGGCACGGTTGGAATGCCAATATTATCGCGGTGCCGTCATAATTCGGCGACTTCCAACACGTGGCGGGTGCTGTATAAGCACATGAGGACTGGGAATTCCGCCTGTCGCACACACAGGCGGATCTAGAACGGCGGCTTATGGCGATTTGGGGGGGGCTTCACCCCATAAAGTTAAACAAACTTTCAAAAACTCATCGGATTTCGCTCCCATATGCATTGCTAGACGTTTTGAAATAATTTTGCCTTTGTAAAAGTTGCGTAGATGTCTTAAATCAGGAAATGTGTAAAATTTGTGCCGATTTCAGGCAGTTGGGGGTTTATTTCCCCTGATGCCCCCCACCCCTGGATCCGCCAGTGGTTGCACATCTGCATGCAATGGATCAGCGAGCGTCTGTGGACTCCGAGGCCAAGTCTGACGGTCCATCTGTCGGCAAGGGTGAAGGTCAGCGGACGTGTTGTTATGCGTGGTAGGTCACTTCAGGGGCATATCATCGTCACCCCAGCGTGGCGTGGACAAATAGCTCTGTTGAAACATTGTTTGTAAGCGCCGGCGTTTTTCCTCGCCTATCTGTGATCTCTGGTTTCTTCAGTGCTTCTCGCAGTGCATTGTAGTGCATTGTATTGCGCCGCAGTGCATTGTAGGGCATTGTATTGCGCTGCAGTGCTTTGTAGTGGCCGGATGACCTTCGTTTGTCGATAGCCATCGACAATCGACATGGCCCTTGGGCTGGTTGTTGGACTCGGATGACAGTGGAAAATTAGCATCGCTGGCTCCCTTTAGGGCCTGCGTACTATGTAGGTAGGTACCGTGTTATTTCTTCGGTCGCTGCTGGGTTGAAACACTGGCCAAGAATAGGGACGCATACTGGTTATGACTGACTCATGTTTGCATTGCAAACCCAATGACGATCAATATAGCAGTAACATAGTCAGAATTAATTATGCCATCTTCCCCCATCATTCGATCCGTTCGGTCATTCGATCCGTTCGGTCATTTGATCCGTTTCACTGCGAGGCGCGAGCTCTTCAGTACCTCCGAACTGTGTTACGTTTCGCTCGATCGGTTGACCTAATCTGTGTTCTCATTTCGAGGAACAGTTATATAGATTTACCTATTAGATTGGGGTGGTGTTGGGACTTGTCCTTGAAAGTTGGAATCCCCAGCTGAGAACTCGAATCACGCAGATCATTCGCGTAATCCATCATATAATGCTGAATATATTCCGTGCCACCGAGAGGCGGGAGATCTCGGTGCGGCGGTTTTTATGCGAGTGCTAAGGATCCCAATCTCCAACTGATGGCCTAGAGATGTTGCCACACAGAGGTATCGCTTTGTATCATAATTCATGTCCCACTGAGCGCACGAGCCGTCCAGCAGTGGCTGATATCTTCTCCCGAGATGGGCTGGCAGTGCGATAAGCTGCGTCGTTATGAATGTTGAGTGGTAGCTGAATTATCCATGATCCTATCTGAGGCAGGTGCAGTGGCGGAACTTTATATCTCTTGGGGAGGGCCCGAGCCCCCAATGATTTCAAATTTTAACATTAGGCCTATGGTGCTGCATGGTAAGAATGGAGTTAAAATCTACAACATTAACATTAGTGCCCCCAACCGATTTAATAAAGTTCTTCCACTGGGCAGGTGTGACTTACTACCAGCAGTGTCAATTTATGAAAATGATTGGGGCCCTAATGCTAACTTGATAGATTTTAACTCCATTCTTACCATGCTACACCGTAGGCCTAATGTTAACATTTGAAATAATCCCCCCCCCCAATAGCATACAAATCGACACCGGTGCCTACTGCTGCTATATTCAACTGTGCTTATCACGTTCATAGTTCACTTCTGAAAACACTTGCACGAGGACGGAGAGATGTCGGGCGTGAAGCACATCGTACATTCGTCCGATGACACATATACTATCCCATCCCGTATGTGCCTCCATCAGCTGTCTGCTGTCTGGCCGGCCGCCGGGGGCGACTCTGGTGGTGCTCTGGTGTCTTGTATACAATATTCCTGATTTGTGTTCCCTTCTCTCTCCCATTCTGGTCTTTCCTCTCTTCTTGCCTGATCCCCTCCTGTGTTTGCTGTAACCTTATACGGTTTTGCCTCCTCTTATCCCCGAGTCTCCACTTTATCTCACTCTACCGACCTCTTTCTCTGACTTTACCCGTATTTCCTTTTCCTCTTGTCGGCGTTATCTCTCGCCTTCCCTTTCTCTTCACTTCCCCTCTCTCTCGCCATCTGACACTGGTCCTCTCGAGTTCGACTGAACCTTGGTCCCACAGTGGCTGATGCTCAACCTCAGTCTACGTATCGCCCCAGTGTACCTCTTAGTTGGGTTGTTCTATTTTGCCCCCCCCCCCCCTAAGTCGGTGTAGTCTTCTGTCTAGGACGAACCCGTGGAGGCAAGCGCTGCTGCGTCTGGTACCCGCAGGCCGTTCGGTGGAGGCCTGGGCGTCTGTGGACAGACCATGGGCAATTCGTTATGTCTCTGTGGGCGGCCTGGCGGTAAAAATTGCCGGTTGCCGTTTTTCCGACGCTGCAGGCGTGTAACCACCGTGGGAACTTTTCTCTCCTAATTCACACGCTCACACAGACCGACACACGACGGGCTCGGCTCATTCCGGCTTGGGAGCTCGGCTCGGCTGGGTTGGATGTGGTGAAAATTAAACTGCTGTGTTAAAGCTGTAAACAATGTCACTGTTTGATTAAGGATACCAATATATTGGAACAAGTAACGTGCATAGTGGATACATATATGGATGGATATGAGCTTTTGACGCCAGGGGCGGCGCCACCGATTTTTGTCAGGAGGGGCAAGTCTAAATTTAAGGGCCTCCATTTGATAGGGGTCTCCATTTCAGAAGCGGCCTTTGCCGTTCATCTCCCTCTCTCCTCCCCTCTGGCTTCCAGAGTGCCGCTTATACTACTTCAAATGGCACCTCTGACCGCCATAAGGACTCCCTCTGGTCCTGCAGGGGCCTCTCTGATCTCCTAAGGACCCCTCTAGCCTCATAGGGCCCACCACTGACCTCCATAAGGTCCCTCCTCTGACCTCTCATTTGGCTTCCAGATGGACTCTTTGGCTTTCAGAGGCCCCTCTGCCCCTCCATATGACCCCTCTCGTCCGACGGCAGGGGGCGACTGCCCCTGCCCGCCCCCTACCCCCTCCCGTGGCACCGCCCCTTGATTGATGCTCTTTGAAGGCTCTTGATCACAAATCAAAAATCAAACTGAACCCCCGCCATCACCGGATCATCGATGCCAATCGTTGACTGGTCGTCACAGCGTTGTTTGCCCTCGTTGACTGGTCGTCACAGCGTTGTTTGCCCTCGTTGACTGGTCGTCACAGCGTTGTGCCATCGTTGACTGGTCGTCACAGCGTTGTGCCCTCGTTGACTGGTCGTCCACAGCGTTGTTTGCCCTCGTTGACTGGTCGTCACAGCGTTTGTTTGCCCTCCTCCTGACTCAGCGTCCCTCTGTTTCAGGTCACAGTTCTGGGAGTGAAACACTACTGAGTCGTACCGGCCGCCGTTGTGACTCCCGCGGGGGCAGCCGGACCTGCTGCAGGCGACCACCACCGTCTCACCCGCGGTCCCGGTCACATGCCTTCGTCGGCGGGCCGGTGTGTGCGTCACGTGACCCACCGCCACGCCCAGCCGCGCCGCCGCCGAGCGACTCCGCGGCCACGACCGCGGCGGAACCGGGGTTTTCTAGTCGTCGTCGGGAAGAGCGGCGTCCAGCCTTGATCTTCCGTCGTCCACCGCGACCTGGCGGTAACCTGCGGTGACCTGTGGTGACCTGTGGTGACCTGCGGTGACCTGCGGTGACCTGAGGTGACCTGATGTGACCTGTGCTGACCTGTGCTGACCTGTTGTGACCTTCCGCGGGCCGGGTCGCCTGCTAGGTCCAGAATCGCCCTGCTGGACGCTGGTAAAAAGGAGAGACCAAAGTGGCGCCTGTGAGACGTGCTGCGCCGCGCCGGGACAATCGGCCGGCCAGCTGCGACGGCAGCAGAACTCGTGTGCGATGGTGACCAGTCAGAGGACAGTGTGGACAATGTGGACGACAATGTGGAGATGATATGAACTATGTGGACTGTGGAGAGTGTGGAGATTATGGATGTGGTGCCTGGCATCACGTGTCGTGAATGTTGTGGAAACTTGATCAATACACAAATGTTATAACTCTGGCCGCGCTCTGAGTTACCGGTGATGTTATGAATAGTGTTATGAAGATACTGTATGCATCCCTCCTGTCGTGCGGGTGCATTGCAATGCGACGTTCAGATAGAGTCTAGGGAAAGGCAAAAAGGAGAGAGCAAAAATGAGTTTTGTAATTTGTTCTTTATCAGATATATTAAAGGTATGTATGTCGTCAATCTGATTGGTTTATATCAATGTCGGCGAGTAAGTCAATTGTCAGGTAAAATGATCACTTCAAAACCCTTCTCCATATCGATATCTGCTAAATAGGTGCATCCGTTTAGATACATACCTAAATTAATATGATTGAAAGAATACTCTACGCCATATGTTACCTTTAAATTAAAACAAAACGGCCATCACATTTAAGAATAGAGTAACGACAAGGGTGTCATTTTCTGAGAATGATTTGGGGGCCAATGCTAACTTCATAGATTATAATTCCATTCCTACATGTGACGCCATAGGCCTAATGTTAAACATTTGAAATCATTGGGGGGCCGGCCCCCCAAAAGTATACAAAATACAAATCGACACCCATGAAAAACGGTACCTACTTAAAGGTACTTGAAATTAAAACAAGGAAAGTTCAAATTAAAACGAGGGAACTTCCAATTTCCAATATCTTTGTTTTTAATTTACAAAAGCAAATAAAATTAACACCCATTTTAATGTCAAATTAAGGAGTAGCCCAAAGGGCGCCACATAACCTCAGTAGTTACGGCGCCCTAAAGCCCAAATCAACGACAAGGAGTAGCCCAACGGTCAAAGTAGTTTGTCTTCTAGAGAGCCCTGTCCGTCATTCGCATTTCGCATGCGCGCTTGAGCACGATACTAACGACATCTACTCGTACTATAGTGCCGCCATCTATGATTAGAAATCTGGATGAATTATTTTTGTGTCGTATCAGTGACTTTCTGCTCCATTGAAGGGATTAATTTATAAACGATTGGTTGTAATTTTGCAATAATGTTTTTTAAAAGAATATTCCTATCTTTAATAGTTTGAATGTATAGCAACACGGACACACTGTATTTCATTCGGGGCAATCACCAGAACTGGCATCAAGGCTTTCCGATGCACTAGGTAGGTACCGCCGGCCCCTACTTCGCAGTCACCACTTGTTCTACACCGAGCTAACCAGCTATTGTTACCGGGCGATCGACAGCTCCGTTTTGTCTCTGCCTCGCATCCACAGGCAAACAGCACCTCAAGTACATACAAACAGCGCTACCCGGCCGTCCGGCGGCCCGTCCGACCGTGGTGCGGGGTAGCGGGGGGGGGGGACCCGGTGTGAAGCGCAGTTTTTACCACTTCGCGGCCGTGGTCGGAAAGGATGAACGAGCACCCGTCGGCTCTGAGAAAAGAGTGAAAGCGCGCCGGAAGTAAAAAGCTGCGGCGTCGGACGGTGGTCAGCGCAGCGGACGACGGCTCGAGTGACAGTCCGGGGGAGGGGGAAGGGGGTACAAGGGCGGATCAAGGGGGCAAAGGGGCCATGCCTCCCAGCCCAAAGTCCTGAAGACTACTGTTTGCCCCGCCCCCCGGCAATGGTCGGACGTAACAGATATAAAACTAATTTTTGAACATCAATACTAAAAGCCATCCCTGAAAACTTGAAAATTTCGCGCCGCTCGCGGCAATGAACACAAAATACGAATTGTTTTAATGATATTACATTTGGAAAATGGGAAAAGGAATGAATTACAGCGTCTGAGTGCCCAAAACCGTTCTGCCTCGCTGTTTTTCAAAACCATTTGCACTGGTTGGTTGATACCAATTGTATGTTGCAGTTTCGGTGCATAATGTATACAGTTAATTTATACCTCCATATACCTAAGTTATTAAGGCACTTACTGGCACAAGTCATCGTGATTTACTATCAGAGGAATTTATTTTTATTAAAACATACATAATTTCAAATATTTTGGATCATCCCGAGATGTGGCCACCAGGCATAGGGTTCACATGAGTCTGGTTCCGTTTTCCACGACCTAAATCAAACTTTCTGACGCCGCTTCGCGGCGTCACATCCGGTCACCATCGTCATCGTTTTTGGTTCATGTAACGGCGAATTGGAAATGAATAGCAAACGTTTAGCTTTTTTATTCTCTACAATGCGAACAGCCTATGTTTCTGGGTTTTATCAGGCAACCCACGTAAAATTTCGCGCCGCTTCGCGGACGCTAAATAACAAATACCCTATTTCCTTTCGATATCCGAAAGAAGTAAAATAAAATATAAATCAAACTAGAAAATAAAAAAATATACAAGAAATCGTGTGTTGCACATAAAGTGGACCAAATCCGGGAAGAAATTCGAAATTGGGGTAGGTAAGGTTCCGCTAAAACGGTTTGCCCCCACCCCCAAAAAAAACGGCCGGCTGGATCCGCCTTGAGGTGGTACGGATAGGTACAGGGGACCCTCGGCTGCTATGGTACATAGCTATGGTCCAGTTTATTTTCTTCCTCTAGCGTATGTTTGACGGTGAATTGGGAAAACGCCATATATGCATTCAGCTGCATTACTGAGAGGCGATAGGCTTCCAATTGATATATTGATGCATTGGCTCACCTTATCCATATAGGCTTGGCTTTAAGCAAAAAAATCGTTGTTCTTTAAACCACTAAGCGTTACAAACGGGTTTCTTGCTGTATTTTGTAAAAAATACATTTGAGTTTGTGTGTTTTTTGGTTTAGGTACATAATTTTCAAGTTCATAATAGTGGTCTAGGTTGACCAGTTTTTGTACGACAGATGCATAGTGGCGTATTTAGAAATCCGCCAAGGGGGGGGGGCAAGCCCTCAAGGGGCGCCACAACCACTGATGAGGGCGCCGTCACGAAAACATGCTAAGGAGCGCGGGGGGGGGGGGGGTAAGGCTTCCGATAAATTTCCCGAGGGTGCCTATGATTTACCAATTTGGATACTTGTTCCTCCGTAAATATACTCCTTCAAAGGCGCCCTCCGAGTCCAATGTACCTCTGAAGGCGCCCTCCCAAATATCTCCGAAGGCGCCCTACGATACATCTCGGAGGGCTTCCTCTCAAATAGCTCGAGACACCCTCTGTGAGACGGAGGCGCCCCCGCCTCAAACTCAGCGAACGACGCCTTTGGAGGTATGTAGGGAGGGCGCCCTCGGGCCTCGGAGATATGTATCTGAGGGTGATTTTGGACTATGTGAGAAGGCGCCTTCAGAGGTGAATCGCATCTTAGGGCCTTGGAGGTATGTGGAAAGGCGTCTTCAGAGATGTATCGGAGGGCGCCTTCATGGCGCCTTCTCGTATATGTATCGGAGAGCACCACCGTAAATGTATTCGAGGACGCCTTTGAAGGTATGTGGGAGGGCGCCATCGGAAACGTATCGGAGGGCATCTTTGGAGCCTGCAGAGTGTAGCATTTTGGGAGAGCGTTTTCAAATGTGCTTGGGGCGCTTTGGGTTTGGGAGGAATGTAGGAGGGCGCCTTCATGTTGGTATCGGATGGCACCTTGGGGTTTGTATGGGAGGGCGCCTTTGGAGGTATGTTTGAGGGCGCATTCAGAAGTTTATCAAAGGGCGCCTTTGAAAGCATGTGGGAAAGCGTAAGAGTTGTATTGGAGCTATGTGGGAGGGGAGGGCGCCTCTGGAAGTATTTGGGAGGGCGCTTTGAATGAATGTGAGAGGGCAACCTTCAGGTGTACGGAGCGCGCCTCACATTCAGGGGCGAGGGAACTCATTTGAAGTTGGGAGGGGGGCGGGCAAAGCATTTTAAAGTCGATTCTTTCCATGCAACGTCCATACGACGTAATGTTAAAATCTCGAAAACATGGTTGGGAGCAGATTCGTCCCCCCCACCCCCCCCAGCCTCCTACGGCAGCGCCTATGCTCCATTCAGTGAAACGCGCTTCAACATATTCAGCCGGAGCGCACCTCACATTCCCAGCGCATGGGCCGCCTTCGGCGCCCTTTACTGAATGTGAGGCGCATTTCATGAACCGAAGGCGCCTTCGGTCCGTGAGGGGGGCATGGTGCGGTGACCCCCTAAATACGCCCCTGCAGATGCAATCGTAAGCTCTGAATCGATTGGTGTCGGTCTGGAGAAAATCGGCTTAGCTGTTGCTGGGTTTGACCCATGAGTCGATTCATGACTCAACCACTCCGTGATTCAACTCAGAGATAAATACATTGCAGCAGTTTAAATTGATATGTCCAAAGCGAAAATATTGACATTTATGACGCATTAGGGGAGAGATTGCCGCAGATTGCTCATTCGCGGGTTCTTGCGACACCCGCGTCATTTTCCAAGACACAAAATACTGGTGGGTAGAATCTTGACGTCATTAGTACAAGCGTTCTGGGCTTAAAATTGTGCTCACTTTGTTCCTTACTTGCTCTAGCGTTTGGACATAAGAACTACACGTTCGCAAAAAATACGTTTTTATCAATTTATATTTCAGTCGTTATTTCAAACTCGTTCCATGGCGTTTTTGTTTCGTCAAGAAATGGTAGTCTGATAGCATGGTGAGCTAGACGTCTCTTGAAATGCCCTCTCATTGGCGAAGATCTATGACGTCATTAAAGACCTCATTGATGTGTTAGGCCAATGTAGGCCTAAGTGAATATGTAATGGATACACCTTGATGTTGTTCAGCTTCGCTTTGTTGAGAATTCAGATGATTTCGTTCCTATCGGTACTTATCAGGAAGTGAAGTTTCAATTATATTTAATATCCATTTAAAAAAGTGGTTATACCAAAAAGTTGTATCAAGTTCGGATTATGTTAGTTGTTACAATATTGATATTTTGAGAGAGCAACTGCAGTAACTGCATTTCAGTCCATCGCAAGTTGTTTGAACAGCCTGTTTCATGAGATTTAACATTTTCAAATTGCTTGTGATTGCATGATATTTAAGTTATTCATATTTGCTGTAAAAAATCCACAGAACTTTCTATATTTTTCATTCACTCCAAATGTGGAATTGATCTCAATCTCCTAGCAGTGTGAAGAACAGGTAAGAGGAATTGTATTTAATTTGGTATAGTCTGGGCATCAATACAATCAGTATATATAAGCATCATGCACAATTTAGTGACCACAGAGCAGTACTAGTCAATTTGCAGTATGGCAGGGACGTAGCCTGTAGCCTACTCAGAGACATTTCATTTATAAATACTTATCTATATGGGCATAAATTATCAGGCATGATGTCCATTGGTGGAACCAACATGTCAGCATGTCATAATTGCTTGTGAGATCTTCCTGAATGCATTAAAACATAATTTTGTTCATCTTGCAATCACCATAAGGCGAGAAACAGCATGACAGGGTGGCCGTCGTATGTCAGTTGGGCAAACTGCATGGAGCCAATCTAAATATTGATTAATCAATATTTAGATTGTGACATCAAAGTGGGCAGAGCAATGCCCTTAAAAGGAGTGCTAATCAAAATTTAGATTAACTTTCTGACATGTACATTTTCAAACACTTCATCACGGTTGAAGAAGTGCCGATCACAGCAAATTTTCTTACCCCAGTGAAAGAGCAAGTATATTTTTATCTGCACAGAGTATTTCAGAGTAAACAAGCAATGTATCTTGTCAGATATGGCTTGAAAATGAAGAGACCTGACATTGAAGTTGTATGGAGAATGCCTTTTTTAATATTAACAGGGGAAATTGTTATTTTTTGCTGTTTCATTTTCAAAAATTAGTTTTTGATGTGCTCTTTTAAGCCCAAAAAAAATATTTTTCTAGAAATATATATTTATTTTTATCATTTTTTTATCACTTTGCAAACACTTCCATCACGGTTGAAGAAGTGTCCATCACATCAAATTTGGCTTCCCCGCCAGCGAAAGAGCAAGTACATTTTTATCTGCACAGAAGTATTTCCAGAAAACAGCATACATTGTAGATATGGCTTTGAAATGAAAAGACCTGACCATTGAAGTATTTTTTATATGCCTTTTTAATATTAGCAGGAATTTTTGTCTTTATTTTGCTGTTCATTTTTCAAAATATGATTTTGATCTGCTTCTTTAAGCCCAAACAATATTTTCGAGAAAATATTTATTTATTTTATCATTTTTTTTGTAATCCAAATTTTGAAAAAAAAAACAGCTGATGAGGTAATCTAAAATTAGATTGGTCCACAGCTGGTGCACCACAGGGTAGTGCTTATAATCTAAATTTTTGATTGCAGCGTTCCCATGATTAACATACCATAAACAAACTTCCCCAGAGTTATTTCAAGTGATGAGGGGTAGCTTGGATGTAATTCTGTCATTTCTGAAACTGTGAGTGCTTTAGTTCCTCCAGAACTGAACATACACCACATTCAGTTGAGCAGTGTCCCAAAATGTTGTCGATTTGGGTGGGAGATGACACCCAACTGTGAATAATTTCCCACTCTCATTCACCATTTTAGGAATGGAATTTTCCACTCTCAAATTTATGACATTGTGAATATTGATTCTGATTAGAATAAATATTGACTAAAATAACATGATTCAAATGAAAACCTTGCTTTTCATAATCAAAACAGTAATCAGTATAGTACTATTTTCTAGCATATTTTCCACTCTCATGGTCTTTTTGGACTCAAATTTCCCACTCTGACACCTAAGCCAAAAATGGAATCTGGGACAAGCCGCAGTGAGGGCTGCAAGATGCCCAAATATTGGTCAAAATAATCTTAAATATTGATTGATCAATATTTAGATTACCTCCCTGCAGTTTGCCCAACTGATGTCTAAGCATTGCAGCTTATCATGGGGTGGGCAGTTAACTAGCTGTCATTTTGTAGTACCATAAAACTGGGTGTTATTTGACTGCGGGTGTTAAGGAACAGTCACATGGGAAAAAGTTCAAGTCTGATATTCTCTTGAATTTGAATATATACATTGAAAGGTTTGGTGCGATATCAAACATTGTTTCATGCCTAACTGTTTGGCATATGCATCTCATTTTTCTCACAGATACCTTAAAGGGACACTGCCACCTTAATATTAGATTTGAGTTGAGATAGCCATTTTGAGTGCCTGACATTGAAATTATGTAGGTATGTTAGAAGTTAAACAACCACTGAGGTGGAATCAGAAATAAATTTGAGCTTGATCTTGACATAGGTTAAACATAAGTCCAGTGTATTGGTACATAGACCAGGAGCTCATATTGTCATCTCTCTTTACTAAAAGTTGATGATAGTCTAGGTACTTGTTTTACATTTGGCCATACATTTGGCAGCATGAAGGTTTTCTGTATTTTCAGAAATTCCTTGATATCACATCATCAGCCCAACTATTAAAACTTAACTTTTTATGAAATTAAGCACTGTTTGTAAGAAACAAATGTCATAATTGTGTTTGGCAGCTACTACTTCATATTTAGCACCACAAGTGGCGTACATCTGAGAACTTTTGGGAAGGTGGCAGTGTCCTTTTAATAAAAAATAAAAAAATTGGAAATGATTCACAAATTTAATAAAATCTAAACCTCTAAAACTGTGTGTGTGCCACAGAGACCAGTAGATATGCAGAAAAAATGTGTTTTTGTGAATTGCCACATATATTGTACATGTTTCCTAAAAATTACCAAAATTCACACATTCATGAATTGCCAAGCCTTGCCAAGCCTTGCCAAGCCTTGCCAAGCCTTGCCAAGCCTTGCCAAGCCTTGCCAAGCCTTGCCAAGCCTTGCCAACCTTGCCAAGCCTTGCCAAGCCCTTGCCAAGCCTTGCCAAGCCTTGCAGCCTTGCCAAGCCTTGCCAAAGCTTGCCAAGCCTTGCCAAGCCTTTGCCAAGCCTTGCCAAGCTTGCCAAGCCCTTGCAAGGCTTGCCAAGCCCTTGCAAGCCTTGCCAAAGCCTTGCCAAAGCCTTGCAAGCCTTGGCCAAGCCTTGCCAAGCCTTGCCAAGCCTTGCCAAGCCTTGCCAAGCCTTGCCAAGCCTTGCCAAGCCTTGCCAAACCTTGCCAAGCCTTGCTGTGCACAAGTGAGATGATTGCTGCAGTAATATAAGGGAATCTATAGCCAGACGTTCAGTTTTTATAAGTGCAAGGTGCACAAATGGGAATCAACAGGATTCCACCAGGAACAGGAAACGCGCCCCACACACACTTCAAACAAGCTGGAGTTGTGGGGTCACAAGCACCCTGTTGGAAACCATCCACTCCCCACATCTGATCCTATCCTGGTCGTCGGACCTAGGATGTTCCCGCCTAATTCTCTGCTTCTTCCATTTTGAAAGTTATAATTTTGTTGCAGGCTTAAGTAGACAAATATTGTATTCATGAAATTTCTAATGCAGAACGCTAAAAATCCATGCCTTGCTCATCTTACTTCAACACATTGTACACTCAACTGAGGCTGCGGTCTTTTCCATTTGGGTTCCTCTACTTCCTAGCCAATATGTAATCCTCAGTCTATCAGACAAGGAGACCTACCAGGTGAGTTTAACCAGGTGAGTTAACCAGGGATACCCTGGGATTCAAGATCTGCAGAACTATCTTGGGCTGTTTGCTTCTCAAACCCATTTGCTTATGTATCACTATCATTCATAACTGCTGACAAGTGTCAAGGTCAAAGGTGTTATTGTAAGAAGTCATCCACTTACAAGTTAAACATGCTAAACCATATTTATCCATTCAATATTGCATCAGATGTGTTGCAGAAAGGTGACTTGAACATGTCTTATGTTTGACACCACAACTCTGTTTTGCAGAGCGATGTGTGACACAAGTGATCTGGATAGGCAGATTGAACAGCTCAGGAGATGTGAGATTATCAAGGAATCAGAAGTCAAAGCATTATGTGCAAAAGCAAGAGAGATATTAGTTGAAGAAAGCAATGTACAAAGGGTCGATTCACCTGTCACTGTAAGTATTAATGTATCATCAAAGAACTCTTCTTAGCAAGACATTGGTGATGTTCTTCGGGAATGGTGTACAATATGTATGTAGTGGGACATTGAGAAAACATGCTGACCAATCAGCAACAATGGTTTCTTGTCACTGATGGTTAGCATTCAAGGTCATTTTTTTTCCATGCTGTACATGTTTCTGAAGTAGCATTGCCCTGCATATCTTCCTCTCGATTTTGGTCCTTGTCCCCTCACTAAGTGACATTTTCTCTCAAAAGGTGGAAGCTGTGATAGTTTCTTCTCCCTTGAATGGGATGACCTACAACAGTGGGGCATAAATTTGGTCATTCAAAGTGTATTGCAAGGACCTTAATTTGCTTGTGGGTCTGTTTTAGGCTTAGAGTAAGGTTTCTAAACTTAGCTGGTCTGAGTATCTATCCCACCATCTGGTTATGCATCCTAACCCAGCAGCTGTTTTGCCAGTGTTGTTGAGTTTACTCAGATGTTTCCAGAGCTCAGACAGGCTGCCAGTATGTTACGAACTTGTCATCTGATCTCCTTGTCCTTTAATGGATTGGTGACTCAAGAATTTCCAATGCTAGGATGGGTAATGGAAAGTGTGCATTTATTGTGTTACCATCTTTCCATTATTGATTGTGTACATCGGTTTACAGGTATGTGGTGACATTCATGGTCAGTTCTATGATCTGAAGGAGCTTTTTAAGGTTGGCGGGGATGTTCCTGACACAAACTACCTGTTCATGGGCGACTTTGTTGATCGAGGATTTTACAGTGTCGAGACATTCCTGCTATTGCTAGCTCTCAAGGTGAGTACCGTTGAAATAGCTGACATTCACGCAAACATTTGGTTGAATTGGATGTCAATTTGTGTTTAAAAATAATAATGTATGACTGACTGTGCCCGTGTAAGCGCCAGCTGATAAAAGAGGCTTTGAGTCACCTTGAGAGCTTTGTCATGCTTTGTTGATGCTGTGAAGGAGAATGTTTGTCATCATCTTGTCATTTGCCTTCCGAGTACCCAACACACACATTGCCTTCTTTTGTCTCTGTGCGTCTCTCAATCAGTCCCAAGTATCAATTTATAACAGCTAACTAGCATCGTACCCGAACATCAATCCCACTCGACATTTATCATATTCAAGCATCGCTGGCAGCCGTTATAATGGGTACACTGTAATCTGCACCATCCACGATCTACCTCCCCCCACACATCCCCAGCTGCGGTGTGACCCTCCCGTGTCCCGTGTCCCCTAGGTGCGCTACCCGGACCGGATCACACTGATCCGCGGCAACCACGAGTCGCGCCAGATCACGCAGGTGTACGGCTTCTACGAGGAGTGCCTTCGCAAGTACGGCAGCGTCACCGTCTGGCGCTACTGCACAGAGATCTTCGACTTCCTCAGCCTGTCGGCCATCATCGACGGCAAGGTGAGCTGGTCGGTCGGCCGGGTCGGAGGGACGCCCTCGGTGGGGTGCGGGACGGGGCCATCATCGACGGCAAGCTGAGCTGGTCCGGTCGGCCCGGGTTCGGAGGGGCCGTCCTCGGTGGGTTGCGGGACGGGGGCCAATCATCGACGGCAAGCTTGAGCTGGTCGGGTCGGCCGGGTCGGAGGACGTCCTCGGTGGGTTGCGGACGGGGCCATCATCGACGGCAAGCTGAGCTGGTCGGTCGGCCGGGTCGGAGGGACGCCCTCGGTGGGGTGCGGGACGGAGAGGTCGATCGGGGGCCGGTGACAGCCAGGGCGTGCTTGCTGTTCCCCCGTCACATGGGTGTGACGCTATGTACATTGTTCACTCAGTCAGTAAGGATGTGTTAAGAAACTTGGTAGAAATGTATCTTTGATTTTGATGGTAGATGTTTGTAGTCTCCGCTACATTCGATGCTTGATTGCCGCCACATAACCAGGCAGTTGCGGCTCCCTTAAACCGCAATCAACATCATCAATCGACGCATGCGTATTTTGCTCAATCTTGCACACCTAGGCAGTTAAAAGATTTAGGCTTCACTACATGAACAGAACACGTGTCTAGATTTATATCAATATTCTGCTCTCGATTTGCCTGAGCTTTGATTCTTGCCCACATCATATCCCAATCCCTGTCAGATCGCGAGCTACAGATTGTGTTTCCCCTGTCCTGATTGAGCCGTCCATTTGTCGGCAGATCTTCTGCGTCCACGGCGGTCTATCGCCGACCATCAACACGCTGGACCAGATCCGCACCATCGACCGCAAACAGGAGGTGCCCCACGACGGCCCGATGTGTGACCTGCTCTGGTCCGACCCGGACGACATGCAGGTCAGTCTGGGGCGCTCCCGGCCGCGCCGTCTTAGGCAGCTTCAGTCAGTACATACACAGCGTCTGTATCACATGACGTGTGGCAGACTCATGTATGGCCTCTGTGTGACCTCAGTATGGCCTCTGTTTGACCTCAGTATGACCTCTGTGTGACCTCAGTATGACCTCAGTATGACCTCTGTGTGATCTCTGTGTGACCTCTGTGTGACCTCAGTATGACCTCAGTATGACCTCAGTATGACCTCAGTATTACCTTAGTATTACCTTAGTATGACATCAGTATGACCTCAGTATGACTTCTGTTTGACCTCAGTGTGACCTCTGTATGATCTCAGTATAACCTCTGTATGATCTCAGTATGACCTCTGTGACCTGTGTGACCTCTGTATGACCTCTATATGGCCTCTGTGTGATCTCAGTATGACCTCTGTTTGACCTCAGTATGATCTGTGTGACCTCTGTTTGACCTCTGTATGACCCCTGTGACTATATGACCTCTGTTTGATTTTGGTATCACCCCTGTATCACCTCAGTATGGCTTCAGTATTATTTCTGTGTAATCTCTTGGGCGGCATGTGACCCTTGTTGTCGGCCCGCCCTTAAAACCAAATCATCATCATCTGTGTAATCTGTGTGACCGCTGCATGACATGACCTCTGTTTGATCTCGGTATTACCTCAGTATGATCTCTGTATTATTTATGTGTGACCTATCTGTGACCTGTATGACCTCTGTATGACAGGTTGGGGTGGTCAGTCCCCGCGTTTGTGACCTCTAATGACCTCTGTATGACAGGGCTGGGGTTGTCAGTCCCGCGGTGTGACTCTATGATCTCTGTATTATTTATGTGTGACCTATCTGTGACCTGTATGACCTCTGTATGATAGGGTTGGGGTGTCAGTCCCCCGCGTTGTGACCTCTATGACCTCTGTATGACAGGGATGGGGTGTCGGTCCCCGCGGTGTGACCTCTATGACCTCTGTATGACAGGATTGGGGTGTCAGTCCCCGCGGTGTGACCTCTATGACCTCTGTATGACAGGGCTGGGGTGTCAGTCCCCGCGGTGTGACCTCTAATGACCTCTTTGTATGACAGGGCTTGGGGTGTGACCTCTATGACATCTGTATGACAGGGTTGGGGTGGTCAGTCCCCGCGGTGTACCTCTATGACCTCTGTATGAACAGGGCTGGGTGTGACCTCTATGACCTCTGTATGACAGGGCTGGGGTGTGACCTCTATGACCTCTGTATGACAGGGTTGGGGTGTCAGTCCCCGCGGCGCTGGCTACCTGTTCGGCTCTGACGTGGTGCAGCAGTTTAACCGTAACAACAACGTGGACATGATCTGCCGCGCGCACCAGCTGGTCATGGAGGGCTACAAGTGGCACTTCGATGACACGGTGCTCACCGTGTGGTCGGCGCCGAACTACTGCTACCGGTCAGTTTTAGTCAGTTAAAACCAGTGCAAACTGGTAGGAACTTTTACTGGCAGAAATGGGAACCATGTGTTGAACCATGAAATTGGAAGTTATTACTAGTAATTACTTTTTTGAATCTGGAATAGAAATGCTCTAATGTTAGCCCGGAAAGCTATATTTCCACCACAAATGTGAATTTGGCCCCGCTCGCGCTCGCAGGTAAGTTGATGGAAACAAACCTGTTGGTTGGAAGGTCATTCGCTGGTGTTTGTTGCTGTACTGACCTACTAGACAAGTGCCAGCAATTGGTTTGCCGTTTCCTGGCGTCCCTGTCATGCTATATGTTACCGTTTAAAACAGTTGAACTTTATCACTACACCAGTTCTGCCAGGACGGGTGGTATCCGTGTGGGTGTATACTGTATACCGTGCTGTCATCTACCCGCCAGCTTACAAACCTAACGTTCACCCACATGCCGCCAGGTGCGGGAACGTGGCCGCTATTCTCGAGCTGGACGAGCACCTGCGGCGGAACTTCACCATTTTCGAGGCGGCGCCGAAGGAGAGCCGCGGCGTGCCGTCCAAGACGCCCCAGGCCGACTACTTCCTGTAGGTGGCGGACCCCGTCACCAACTCATCACTGACCCTCATCTGTCGCCGTCATCACAGGGACCGAGCCGATGTTCTCGCGCCGTTGACCGGCCGTTCTGCCGGACGGCCTTGTAGTTTCTGGACCGAGCTGTGTGAGCCGCGGGCGCGGGGTGCCGCTCTGTGTGCCGACCCGCTATGACACGCGGTGACCTCTGGTGACCCGCGGTGACCACTGGTGACCCGCGGTGACCTGCCGTGACCACTGGTGACCTGCCGTGACCACTGGTGACTCGCGGTGACCACTGGTGACTCGCGGTGACCACTGGTGACTCGCGGTGACCACTGGTGACTCGCGGTGACCACTGGTGACCTCGCGGTGACCCGCGGTGACCACTGGTGACTCGCGGTGATCTGTGGTGACCACTGGTGACCTGCAGTGACCTTTGGTGACCTTCGGTGACCCGCGGTGACCATTGGTGATCTGCGGTGACCACTGGTGACTCGCGGTGACCACTGGTGACCCGCTATGACACGCGGTGACCACTAGTGACCCGCGGTGACCACTGGTGACCCGCGGTGACCTCTGGTGACCCGTGTTGACTACTGGTGACTCGTGGTGACCACTGGTGACTCGCGGTGACCCGCGGAGTTTAGTGACTTGACCACCGCTAAAGACGTGCCGCGCGTTGCCGGTGCCTCTGCGGCTTACGTTACCGCGCACCGGGGCCCTCCGAGGCCCCTCAGCTCTACTGTGAGTAGTTTTACATGGTACAATAAACGCATCACCGTCTCCGCGCCGTTTCTGGGCCTGACGCCGGAGTCAGGCCGGTGGCAGTGGAGGTACGGGAGGAGCGGAGCACTGGGCTGGGCTTACCAGTGGTACACGAGTCGGCTCGACGGTCCGTTCAGCGAAGCCAATTTCTCCGCCGCCGCACTGGTTACCGACATATTGAATTTCGAGGTTCGATGACGGTCTGGTAATGGTTCAGTGGGATCAGGGAAAGATGTCTAGTGTCGACTACCCGCAGACCGATGCTGTGCTGGATGAACTGCGCGGTCTCAGCTTTGTTTGCCATATATTATCGCTGAGCCAAGGAGAGAGCAGTGATCCAGCGACTGCACTGTCTGGGACTTAACCCGCGCCTGGCCGGGGGAGGCGTTTAGACGCCCCCCTCAGGTTTTTTCCGGGATATCGGGAAAACGGCGGCGCGTAGCGCCGTTAAATTCGCATTACCTGTTCAATCATCTTTTGCCCAGCCTTCCCAATTTTTATGACTTCAGGTGATGTCAGGTCACCAGGCCGGGTCATGTGACAAAAAGTTGGCGGCCCTACCAAAGCCAGAGTTTTTAGTTGATCGGTTTCGTACTTACAGGATTTCATGAGAGCAACACTACCTATAGTTCGTATATCTCGGATTTTTCATATCGGTGACCTAAGGTCAGACCATTTTCTTGAACTCTCCATTATAAGCCAACGGGGAAATATTCAAATGCTTTCCATTCGTAGGATAGGCGCCATGATATCAGCCCCAATTCCTTTCGCCTTTATCATGTTATTATAGGTCATTTTTTGAAGACGAGAGCAGTCTTTGTTCTGGTATCTGCCTACAGGGTCAAGCCGAGGTCATCCGATGGTCACCAACACATTTTTGTTTGATAACTCTTGATAACAATTCAGATAGAGATAGTGAAAACAGCAACCAGTGTGTTTATTCTCTTCAAGACGTCGTCTCCCCAATGGCGACGTACCTTATTGGGTCACCACTGACCTTGACCTGAGGTCAAATTTCTAGGTTGACAGTAAAACCGTGGTAAACATAGACATAATAGAAGCGCCTTGACGGAGACAAACACGATGGGTCCACAATCATTTCCCTATCTCACTAAAGTAAATAGTTTATTCGTGAAAACATGTTTTTGGCAAAAAAATCGCCCTTTTTGACTTTCGATGACCTCTGGAGCCCAAACTATTAACCTGAGATGAAATTTGAGGATTTAGGTGGCGATTGTCAAAATTTCAATAGATATATAAGCTATTTACTTGTTTGCTCCTAGCTATTATAGTTCCGAGATAATTGGGGGTATCTGGAGCTTAGTCCTAAATCTGGAAAAATTGACATTGATTACCTCTGGTGACCCAAGTGGGCGTAGCTAGGATTCGCTCAGGGGGGATCCGCGGGCCGGCAAAGGGCCAAATGACTCTCGAAAGGGCCCTAATTTGCTTTAAAAAGGGCCCTTCATTTTTCGGGTTTTACCGTCGAAATTGCTCTGAAAGTGTCTCAAATGAAAACTCGACATAATCGGCCAGTTTGCTCAAATCAACACATTTGCATCCGGATGTCAGTGGTCAAGGTCACGAAGATGGAATACGATGTTTTTAGTCGGAATAACCTCTTGTTTGTTTTTCGTTTACCACCCGATTTAATCGCAAAGAGCCCCCACGACTCGTCACGCCAGCAGAGTTCGCCAGCTTGCAAATCACAGTAAAAACCTTTTTGAGGTAAATTGCGCCGCGGAGCGGCGCGAAAATTTCGATGTTTATTTCCTTAACAGCTGCATTCTTCGTTAAATATGCCCAGGACCCTTTAGATTGTTTCGGTGCCATTCAAACTTTTTCAAAGCGCCCTTTTGACCTGTTCAGCGAAACTCATCTGGGATCCACCAAAAAAGACATAATTGGAGTGGGTGAAATATATATTAGATTGCATCATGCAAGAGGTTTAACTCCACAAAACAATATTTAAACTTTTTAAATGTGTTTGATTGTTATTTGTGTCATGATGAAATGATAAATAGGTACAAAGGGATGATCATTAACATGGCAGAATATATATTTTTTAATGTATAAAAGGCGAGACAAAAAGGAGTAAGCTTTTTACCGTTTACGGCTATCGTCAGGGAATCTGACGATGCCGTAACGGTGAAAGCTTATTCCTTTTGTCTCGCCTTTTTCACATTAAAGGGACTGTCCACCTTAAAAAAATGTTGTCAAATGTACGTGTCCTTTGTGGTTGGCCAAAATAGAAGTAATGCTGCTGAACACGATTATGCACATTTGTTGTCTCACAACAGTGCTCAAATTTCATAAAAAATCAGTTTTAATATTTTTGGTCTGAGTGACTGCATCTATGAAGGAATTTTTTGGGAAAAAAAATAAAAACCTTTACGCCTGTTATACAGTAGACTAGTGTATGGGTAGATGTATGGCCAAAGGTAAAACAAGTTTTCGACTGTAATCAACATTTAGCAAAGAAGAGACTACGACTTCGGCTCACGGCCACCATTCAAATGACATTGGGGCGTGGGCGATGTTTAAGATTGCAAAATCAAACTCGAATTTCTCTGTGATTTCGACCTCAGTGGTTTTGTTTTAAACTTATACCATACAAAATTTGCAATCCAAGCACGCAAAATGGCCTATCTCAACTCAAATATTATGTTAAGGGTGGGACGTCCCTTTAAACAATAACATAACTGCCAATGTAATGATCAATCTTTGTCATATTAAATATTTAAATCTGAGTTTTTCGCGTGTTTACAAAGCCCTATAATCGCTTGACGAAGGGTGTTTCAATATAACCGAAACTTCGATTTGATATTTATATTGTAAAATAAGTCCTTCTATTAATCTCTATGTGCTTTTGGCTTATCCGATTCTGACCAGGGGAACTGCTGACCTCCAAGAACGTCTTTTCTTATATTTTGTCAATGGAGGCCATTCGGCCGTCAGAACGGTTCTTTGGACCTGGCCCAGGTGGAAGCAGCACTGGGCTGCTTGTCTGCGCCTGTTGACCATGCTCAGTGGGCCCTCGCGACTTACCCAGGGCCCTCCAGTTTGGTAGGAGCTCAATGACCGTTCATGTTCAAGGGCACTTCCGACCTGTCCAGAGGACCGCTTTCGGTCTAACCAGGGGCCTCTCTGGACTTGCCCATGAGCCCCTCCGATCCTGCCCAGCGGACTCTCTGGTACCGGACTGCGTTGGCTGTTTGTCGCCCTTGTCGACAATGCTCAAGGGGCTCTCTTACCTGCCCTGCAGGGCCCCTCCGTGCTGTACTAGGGGCCAATTCCTGCATGTTCCAGGGCGGCATTTCTTACCCGCCCAGGGGCCTTTTGGTCTGAAATCGGTGCCCTTCATCTGTGCAGGGGCAGATTAACTTTCCAGGCCCCTCTGGTCTGTCTAGGCGGTCGAGCCTTCTAAAAGGGGCCCTTATAATACTGGAAGGAACTGGCTTGCCTGCTTTGTCACCTTACCGGACCATGCTCAAGAGGACCTCCGACCTGCCCAGGGCCCTCTTGTGCTGGCCAAGGGTTCCATTCGACGTGGTTAGGGGCCCTCATGACCTGATCAGGGCTCCATTCGGTCTGGTTCAAGGGCCCTCGTGACCTGCAAAGGGCCCTTTCATACTTTTCATGGGCACCTCTGGTCTGTCCAAGGGCCCTCCAGCCTGCCTAAGGAGCCTTTAGACCTGGAAAGACTGGCGCTGGCTGCTTTGTCACCCTGCCACATGCTCAGAGGACCCTCCGACCTGCTCAGGGGCCGACTTCTGTCTTGGATAGGGACGCATCCGACGTGTTCTGGGGCACTCTTACCCGATAAAGGGGCCCTTTGATTAGGGGGCCCTTTACACTGGCCAGGGGCTCCTCTGACATGCAAAGGCTCTTTTTGAACGCCTTAGACCCTCTGGTTTCCAGGAGAGGGCCCTGGAGGCGCTAAGGCCCGTCTGAAGTGCTCTAACTTACAAGATCACGCTTCACGAGGTCTCCGTCTCTTAAAGAGCCCACAATACCGCTCTTCGCACGTTTTTTCGTCGGGCCTTCGCGGCAGCCTCGGAAAATGGCCCTTTTGAGGGCTCAAGGGGGATCCTAAGGATCCCTAGGATCCCTTGATAACGCCCACTGGGGTGACCCTAATATTGATCTGATAAAAAAGACTAAAATAGTTTCGAAATCGCTTTTGACGAGCTCTCGAATGGTGTTTTTAGTTTATGTCTAGGTCCCATAGGAGCCGAGTTAGAAGGGGGCGTCGAAAAGCCCCCCCCCCCGGCCCGAGGAAGGTGGCGCCAAGCACCGGCCCGGCGCGGGTTAAGCTAATCAACTAGACAAATTGAATTGTGAATGTTATTGAGATTAAAGAACAATCACATTAACCGAACGTTTCGGTGAGTTCACTTTTCATGATTGTTACACCCCTGCAGGTGAATGCAACGGAACTTTATATTATATTATTGTTTACTCAAAAATCCTGACGGGACGTGCCCCGAACAGCCTCACTCAAACGCTTCCAGGCCTCGCGGGGATGAAGCGTCCCGGCGCGTGTCTCCCCTCCCCTCCCCAGTGATCCGGGCTGCGGTTACTCTCATATGTCCATTGTCCACAGTCCAACCAAGGCCCTATAGTCCAACATCATTTATTGCCGCCCGCCAGGATGAATATCGATAAAACCATTACGGTCGGGGAGCGCGAGGTTCAGATGGCGGCCGCTAGGGGCGCTGTGGTCGTCACTGTAGGTGTCTCGTCTCAACGTCGACGCTAATCGCAGTGGCGGTATAGGGTGGGGGTTGATATGTTCCTGGTAAGTGGTATCAGTTATCAGTTATCACGACCATCAAGTTCTCTGGCTGGGGGTGAACTTTTGATTTTTTTTAACTTGAAGTGATGAATGTTTCCATCACCGTTATGCGATTACAGTCTGATACTGCGTAGTGCGTACATGTCAAAGTCAGACGCCAATTTGGCAATTGTAAATTGCAATGCCTCGTGCAATCTCAACTAAGTATGAGTTTTGGTTTGAGATGACCGAAATGACAATCGTCAGAACACAAAATTGTTTTTAGTGCTTCAACTGCAGAACGTCGTATCCATCATACGAGTTAATTTATTGTTTTATCTCTGTCGTAGACTCGTATTTTCGCAGCGTTACGTCATTGGTTTTTGTTTTTATTGTCATTGTCAACTGGCATCCAAGCGACATTATGGTGTTTAACAAATATACCATGTTCTGCATTGCCTTTTATTAATCTCTCATACTTGAATCATGAATGTGTTACAGTTTGTTGTGCAGCGCCAACGCGCAACGCTGTTCATGTTGAGTTTGAAATACGCTAACTTGAAGTGTTTCTGGAGCAGGGCCGCCCCTGTTTCATTGCAGGGGCGTAGCTTCTCCAGAAAGTTTTGGAGGGGAGGGAAGGGGTGGCTTAGGCTGGGAAAAATCGCTTCAAAAGTACCATCACAAAATCCACATGAATGCAGATTTCTCACCGGATTTGACCCACTTCCTCGTCTAAGTTGGGGGAAGCTGAAGCCAAGTTGGGGGGGGGGCTGGAAGACTGGGACAGTAAAGTACACCCCTGGTCATGAGATCATCCCTGAGCATATGCAACTATTTTGAAGATAGGTAGGTACCCGTGTACCCAAGACTTTGCAGCTCATCTATGGTGACGCATAGGTTTGAGAGAGAAAAATCGAAAGTTGGAAGAGTCATTTTAGGTATATTGATAACCGTCGGGGGCGTTTTTTTTTGTTGTTTTTTTTTTTTGGGGGGGGGGTATCCAGTGGCACATTTCCAAAAATTTGTTGAGCGGAGGCCGTCATCGAGCCGTCATCGAGGAAGTTGTTGACCAGGGGGTGTAGGCCTAGGGGGCTGGGGTAGTTGACCGGGGGAGGGGGGTGTAGGGAGCGCGTCGTCAGCCCGTCTGCAACTGTACGCAGAGGTGTCGTCGATAATTTTTGAGTGGGGAGTAATAAGTGGAATTATACGTATGCTTGAGTGGGGATGAAATGACAAAAAAGATGTACCTCCATATTTTCTGCGTAGAGGATAACAATATACAAATGTTATTCATTCAATTCAGCGTACGACAAACCCTAAACGCTGACGATGGGTTCGTTATGCCGATGGTTACCGATGTGACGCCGTGAAACGGCGTGAAATTTTAACTTATGTCGTGGAAAATCAAATTTTAATATTTAAACCAGGCCGTGAGTGGAGCCAATCCTCAGGTAACCACTTTTCCTGGTTGCACATCTCGGTATAATGCAAAATATCGGTCCCTGGGGCCAGCAATTACCGCCAGGGAGAGCCTCTACCGGACACGCAATGAAATTCATTTGTAATTTTTCCTAATTTGTCTAAGCAATTGCGAAACGACGTGAAGTTTCTCCGTTTTTGACTAATTACATGGATTTTGACTGCTTCAAAGGCAATTTTTTACGATAAATTTGCAGAAACCTACCGTTTGTACTTGTTCGACCGTTTCTTTTGAAGGGGGAAATAATAGCTTCAGGACCTGGGGGGGGGTATGGCCCCTTTGTCCCTCCTGGATCCGCCCTTGATAGCTGTGAGCCTACTTCAAACTTGCTCGCTCAGTAAATGTAAAATGGCATCGACGCTCCCAGAACGCTGTCAGATTAGATATTAGTTGAAATTAACGTGTGCCATGCTCTGAACTAAACTAAGTGATTGCAAATATAAGCCCCTGTACCATTGACGTGGGCCTATAGGCCCACGTCAATGAATAGCTGGGTTTAATATCTCTGGGTCCAATATCTCTGGGTCTGCCAGACGTTAACCCATACCTCAAAAAGCGATTTTACAAGGAATAAAAGGTCCGTTTCTTAAAACAGTGGATTTGACGTCAATCAATACGAGCTTGCGAACTTCACCAACTTTCTGACTACTCTATTTCTCCGACGCTAAAATCACCTATCTGAATCGATATCAGGGGTTCACCAGCTGGATGTTGGGGACATGAGTGGAGAATTCGCCCCGGCGGAGCCGTGGCATCTTTTTGAGAAACTTTTTGTTTTATTTGCAAGCTTTTAGTTTTTATTTTAACAAATGCAAAACAAAATATAATCCCAGCATACAAATGCATACTTGATACGACTACCTGTGAAAACAAAAAAAGTAAAATATAATGTTTCGAAGTTTTACTTAGAACCACATGCCCTGGGGCACCAGACCTGTAACAGTTATTACTTAAATTGAAAAACATTACTGTACAAATTTGGTGCGTTTTCGAAATAAGGGGGAGCGGTAGTTATTGGTCAGGGATGCTGTTCCTTGCCAACTTTGTCTTGGTAAAGTGTGAACAGTGCACCTTGGGCAGGTCCGAAAACTTGTTTCCGAGTTTTCGGAGGAGGCACAGCTGGGGTCGTTATCTCGGGTCTAAAGGGGCATCATTTCCGATCCAAGTGCGTGCCACCGGCGCCACCTGCCGCCATCTCGAGGGACGCCACCTGCATTCACTCGAATGGCACCTTCAGTGTCTAGACGCCCAGAAGAGGCGCCCTCAATCGTGATGTCCCT
>VOPJ01007156.1:0-60492 GCA_014673585.1 Semibalanus balanoides | reverse complement strand
GGACCGCTGCCGATGGCGTAACCCCAGCTCTGGGTGCCGTCGTCGTGACGGTGGTGACGCACGCTGAACGACATGCCGGTGGAGAGGTCTCTCGACTTGACGTTGTCCATTGGCTCCACCTCGAATCCATACGAGAACATGCCTGCAACGCAAAGGAAGTTGTGTCTGTCAGAGTGTTTTGGATTTGTGCTTAGATGTCAGGAGTCATTACGTTCCTGCAGGCTGCTGTGATGCAGGTGGAAATGCGAACAAGTTATTATAATGCTCGGGTAATGACTCTGATTAATTCGAGTGAATGTGCATTTACATTGTTTTCAAACATTTGATCTTTTGTTAAACATCATACCATATTAGTGCATGCATGTGGTAAAAAAATGAAAAACGCAGCGTGGGTACCTAATTAGGCATGCCTGACTTCCCATTCCAAATATTCGCTTGAATTGGCGTTATATAGATTTTATTTTAATACAAAGTAAAGAACAAATTGTATTTTTACCATTTAGCACTTTGATCGTAGCTTAAGTATTTCACTGCATGTACTGGTCAGCAGCATAATTTAATATTGAAGCAAATGGTTTTCATCAATAATCTGATAAAACATGTGTAAATAAAGCATACATTTTTCGTATCAAACTCAGAGTCCGTAATAATAGCCGTTTTCACGATGGGCTATTTTGCGCGAAATGTTTTAAAACATTTTAAAATGTTTTAAAATGTTTTAAGTAGAGCCACTTTCACGATGAACTTAATTCAGGAGGAAACAATGTTTTAAACCCTCACCCTACGGTCCCCATACGGCGAGGGTTAAAACATTTCTCGCAAATTAGCCCATCGTGAAGACGGCTACCACTGAAACTTTTGAAAACATTTTAAAATGTTTTAAAACATTTCGCGCAAAATAAGCCATCGTGAAAACGGCTAATCTGTAAGTTTGCAGTAGGTTCAGATACACAATTTGGAGCCAGAAACTTTCTGACACACAATCCTCATATTTCTTCTGCTCTTCTCGACAATGCCCATCACAACAGTCAGTCCTTCATCGATAACTGGTAAGCATCGGCTTTTGTAGGGTGAATAGCGGTTGGAAAAGCTAACTAGCGGCTTGTGGCACGTTTTGGTGAACTAACTGTGTTGTAGTGTCGATTAAGCCTCGTACGGTGTCGATCAGCAGTGACCGTACAGTGCTGTACTGCACAGAATACCTACAGTGTTTGTTACTGTACTGCAGTGACCGTACAGTGCTGTACTGGTCAGCAGTGACCATACAGTGCTGTAGACACTCAGTGCGGCGTGCCGGGCGGATCTGGCAGCTAGTGCCGGAATGTGTCCCCGCTGTCTATTACCCTGGTGTCCACTAACCACCAGCGCCCGATCTTATCTCCGAGACTGAGCTGGTAATTTTCCACTTCCGGATCGTGAATGACATTTTTCTGCTCCTTCCCAAGGCCAGATTCGTTATGATACGGCTAAGAGCTGGGCCAAATGAATCGAACTGAATCGGCCAGTGACGCAACCTGTCTATAGTTTCGAAACTTCTGTCCTGAGCAAGCTGCTTGAGAAAAGGTAGGCTTGTGAAAATGTCAAATGATCGATGAATGAGAGAGTGACGCAACTTAGGTATTTATATTTTTTAATTGCTCAGTAAGCGAAAGTCTGTAAAACGCTTACGACGAATTCTGGAGGTTTTGCAAATTGTTACGTGCCTATATTGTGAAGACTTGGCGATATATAATGTGTAAATACTACACATTACAATTATCGCGGAGCGGTGTTATGACGGTTCAGAGGGCACTTGGGCAGGTATAGCCACCATGTGTAATTTGACATAGACGGAGGTCTTTTTCATCTGTCAGGCTGCCTACCTGAACGGCAATGAGCTGTGTGTCATTATCGAATTAGACATCACAGTGCAGTTGTTCAAAGGATCAAGGGAGAGATTATATCGGACGAGTGCGCAATGCGTCTTTATGCATGTGGCGGCTTCTGGGAAAAGCTGGGAGCGGGGACACGCCCTACACAAACTTCGCGGCATTTCCAGACCCCGCTTTCCTGTCCATGCCATACATCTTAGCCGGCGTCGCACGGTCCACTCGACTTCGTGTAGCAGGTCGTAGAGGTGAATGTTATCAGCAGTGTTCATCTGCTTATAGCAGCCAGGAAGGTACGTGATACGGACCGATATCATGCGTCGTGCGTTTCATATGACTAGGTGTAAACCTGTAAGCTTCGAGTTTACGACCTAAGCGTGCTGAGTGGCAAAGGATAATATCCAACGGATTATGCTTCCGATAATACGAAAATACATAGATTATTCAGAACCTCAAATGTGAGTTACATAACTATACCAGAGGTCACAGAAGTTCATGTCAGTGCTTCACGTTAGGCGACTATTGTTGTTTGTAGCCCTACAATTACATGAGTCATGACTGGTGCCGCAACGTTCTTTGCAAAACTCTTGCAGCCGCTTCGCACATGTACGAGTGCATGACTGCATGACTCCTCGTAATGCATGACTGCCAATTGGAGCAATGCGACTTCAAATGTAAGCTCTTGATGCTTGTGAATAAAAAACTGTCAACGTGTTTGTTGCTTTCACATGCCTTTATTTGCGTTGGACTGCACATTTATCATTTGTGAGAAAATCCGACTTAGCCATCAATTGCATGATGCACCAGCCACTATTCTATTCTGAGGCAGGGTTTGATGCTGCAGAAGCACACACAGGGGCGTAGGAACTCATTTGAAGTTGGGGGGCAAAATTGTCAAAATTTTGGATTGTATAGTCAATTTGGTAAAAAAATGTTTTTTTTACATTTGGGGTCAAAAAACGATTTTTTCCCAATCCTGACGACAGCCATTTCGTTAGGAAATGTCATTTTTCACGTGATTTAACGTTTTTAATTTGCCTTTTTTTCCAATTTTTCCACATTTAGCTATTTTGGACGAAAAAATGTCATGTAGGTACGGACGTCAACTAAAATCGGTATATTCTCATTTTTTGACGCAACTGCCTAAAAATTGTTTCATAGATGACGTAAATTATTGATGTACGCGAATGGTACAGTTGTAGCGCAGAAAGTTCTGTCCGCTTCTCTGCCTCTGTCTGTCGGTGCTGCACGCAGTGGAATCCAATGCAATTCACTATAGTCCTCTCCCCGGCATCAGGGCACGAGGCAATAATAGTTTCTCAATAGACTTCCACTGCGTGTCTAGCACCGACAGACAGCACCGATGGACAAAGTTGACATGGAACAAACGGATGCGCTGCTTAGCCAAAGTATTTTAAGAATACTTTCTACGCTGGCTTCCATTCAGACAAAAACAAACAATCGCTCCAGGAAAGGGAAGTTTTATATCCAGATAGAGCACTGAAAGTCTACATCCGTTCTTTTCATTCATCGTTTTCACCAAGGATTTATTCGCCAGGGACACATCGCATTCGGTGGTGTCGATGAAGTGACAGAACATTTGCATTACACTTACACCCAAAGCTTTCACGTCGAATATATGCCAACGCGACCCGACCCGCAAACCCCCTTTCAATACCCACCACTACCCACATGACCATATAGGCTTGCCAGCTACCCGCAAAGTACCCCACAAATAAAAAAAAATCGTCATTATGAGTCTACCCATTAAATACGCTCAATTTTTAATGTTGAACTGTTTGTGTGAATCTCTGCTCACTAACTGATGCCCATATTTGTGTTCAAGCTCTCAATTCGGCATAAAAATCGCAAATTATTAAAATTATGTCCACCGCTAACTACCCGACTACAAAGTATACATCAAATGATCGCTTGTCGCTACAACTATACCCACTGGGTAGTAAACCCGCATCTGGTGCGTAGGTGTGTGGAAAAGTGTGGCACCTCTATTCGGAAGTTATTCAGGACCAAACCGAGCGGGATCGGATCCGACCCGTCCCACAGGCGGTCGTGGGCTATGCTTCGTAATTTTGGACCAGGTATTCAGACTCAAAAGTTGGGGGGCGTTGCCCCCCCCGCTCAAAAAGTTGAGGGGGCAGTTGACCCCCCTGCCCCCCCGGCTCCTACGCCTATGCACACATCCTCTCAGTAGGCTAGGTACTTATCTTACTTTCTAACTCAGGTACTTACATCTCCAATTCACAAATATAATAAGCTCGAGACGTGGCATGACTACAGACGGTCTTCTGAGCGCGGGCTTCCACCCAGTGTCGGTGGCTGTGGTCTGGTTGAGGAGGGTACGGTGACTCCCAGAGCCTGTGAGCTTTATGCCTCAGCTCTGTGTTAACTGCCCTCCCCCTCCCTACCATCCCCCTCCCCAGACGTGATCCGTGCTCTAAACCCGTGCTGCATACCCCCTCCCAGCCCCCCTCCCCGCCCCTCCGCACATACAGCATACAGATCAGCCTCAGAGGGAAACTATCGCCCGTGCACACACGCACGCAAGAGTCGCGAGAAAAAATCGGGCGTCGTCGGCATGCAGCGAGTTTAGTTCCCAGAGAGCAGAGCAGCGCAGAGCGGGGCAGAGCAGAGCAGACCCGCCCAACTCGGCACAAAGCAGCAGGAAAGTCTGCACACGCTGCAGAGCTGGGCGCAGTCACAGTGTGTCACCAGTGTGTCACCAGAGATACGGCCAGTCTCAGTGTCACCAGACGCAGCGCAGATGTCCGCGGCTCTCACAAGAGTCGAGGAAGAATTCCGGTGCAGCGTCTCTCTCGTTTGGTGAAGGCGGAAAGTGTCAAATTTTCCTCCATTGATTACCGATTGGTTTTCGCTCTTCAATGTCTTGTGACATATCTGATACGTATACTTGAACGGGCCTCAGACTGTCCGTAGTAATTCTACATATTGATAGGATGCAGCTTGTAGTGTGCATGTAACTGTACAATATTTATTGGAAGGTGATATTCGTAAAAAGCGGAGTCTGTTCACCACCTTCGGTAGCTTAAACCCTTCGGTTGAGTTTTAAAATTTCAGCTTGGGTTCTTACACCATTACCAAAGTTGCTCTAACATGAGCGCGGCAAACCGCTGGTGCTGCTGGTCTGTGTTGAATCGAAGTCTCTCGGTTAGCCACTGTCCAACGAAATAGCGCAGTCCCCGAGCCATTGTTTTTGCTGTAAGTTGTAACCACTAACCAAAGCTGTGGTTTCTATACATACATCGTATGGTGAGACGTCAGCAATGCTCAGAGTTTGTCGCTCACTGCTTACTGTTGAATTTTGCATTATCATCCTCGATGCATAACATCATCATGTGTTTTTTCATGCGTTTGATATCATGGGCTGCTTACTGATTTTTAGATCACACAAACACACCTCAGTTGAAAAAAGTGTTCAATAAGATGTTTTGAGAGTTGTAGACGTTGGTTCTAAAGAGAGCAGCAGATAACGCTAGTCGTGAAACTAGACAATAGTTCAACTATGTTTTATAACAAAGTTTCGTGTGCAAATATTGATATATACCTGATGATCCTACCAATATGTGTTTTCCCAGTCTAGAACTGAAGTTAGACTGCGAGGCCGTCTCGGAAGCTGAAATGAGATTATCCCCGAGTGTCCTACAGGTTCGTAAGGCACGTGGTGCTGATGATATCAGTGCAAGCGTAAGGAAGGAATGTTAAGGAATGTTTGCATAGCTGGTGAGGGTGACCCTTGTTAATCCTTGGCATATTGTCAAGGGCGTCGCCAAGAGTGGGTGGGCTGAAGCATATATTTTTAATTTTAGTCCAGGCTTCATTTATTTTTGAAAATCGTGTTCCTTCGTGTCAATAATTTGCGCACATAATATGCAACGTCCTAAAACACTGGCTGTTAATAACACCTTCGCAAACATGTTTTGAAACTCACCTACAAATTATGGTGGCCTTAATTTGTCGGGACAGCCCACTGGTGTCCTGTCAACAGCCTACAGCCTACTTACTACTACCCACCAGACTGGTGCTCTGGGCAGTAAGCCGTTCGCAGAGAGGCATATAACGGTACTGCTAGACCGGCCACCCGCTCAGACCGTACAGACCGTTTGGCGTGGGCCTTGGTCTCTCGTGCCGCCGCCCGGGACGACAATAGAGAGACACACGGCCGGGGGTGGAAAGGCCACGGTGTTGTGGTACGAACCGTCTTCCGGTCACGACATGTCACGAAGTGTCGCCCGGTGTCCCGTCCCGGAACTGTCTCGGGTCTCACCGGCAGGCGACGTCTAATTCAGGTGACAATTCGCACGACAACAGAGCGGGACACGTCACGAGACGTCTGCGTCTCGCGGTGAGGTTGATATATATCCTCTTTCAGCACCGCTTGTAGTATGACTGGGGCTTATATAGTGTTATAAGACGTGCCATGTAGTCGACAAAACGCATTTTCAGCCGTCCGAAAATACAGAGCTAATGTATTGCGAGCGTTAGGAATGATATGGCAAATACGTGGACTGACAAATACTGCCATAGTAAAAATTGCCGAATATGTGTCGTTTATAAATCTGCCCTTCATGCCAAAGAAGCCTCTCAATGCCATTTAATACTGAACAGGATACATGCGAATATGAATGTAAAATTATTCGGCATATGTTCCACTGCACAATATACATTTGTAAGCTTGCGCGGTACTTGACTTTGGATACAGCAATTTTCCAATTGGTACGGCCAAACGTCGCAATGCCACCATAAATTGCACGTTAAATGCGATGTTGTGTGATATATATATATATATATATATATATATATATATATAAGTCAGGTGCACACGCTTTGCCTGGCGCATAATTGTGGTGCCACGAAAGCTGCGACTGAATGTTGCACCTACGATGTTCACACCTGTAGGTATATACTATTGCAAGTTATGTCGTAGTCAAAGCAACATAAACAACAATAAGAGCTGTCTATTTCCATTCCTTGAAAATATACTAGCATTTCAGAAAACGTGTTGAAGAGCAATAACAAGCAGTATATATGTTACAGGGCGTATGAGAAATCCGGGTGTTTGCAAACGCCCTAGGATTTCCTAGGGCGTTTGCAAACGCCCTGACTGACCAGGGCGTTTGCAAACACCCTGGTCTGTTAGGGCGTTTGCAATCACCCTAGGGCGTTTGTAACCACCCTAGGGTGTATGCAAACACCCTAGGGTGTTTAAAGCCAAAATGTAGTTTCGGCTGGCGAAAGGGATTCCAAGCAGTTATTCAGCCGCTACCCGCACTGTCTAAATAGTGAAGTATTCCCGTGTATACATAGGCTGAGTGTACACTGTGCATAAAACCAGTACGCTGGTAGGGCATCACCTAAGTACTGTTCATTGTTCAAAGATTTGCCTGTGTTGGAAACTGCGCATGCACAACTTTTTATAACTTCGGTCGGCAGGCCTAGGCCCCTTACTACCTTACGAAGCAGCGCGCCGTACCAATGTATCGCGGCAGTATCCCTTACGCGCATCGATGGTGGGCGGTTAATGGGGTTATGATTAGTTCGACCCACCGGTCACTCAGTAGCTCATCGACCAATAAAAACGATGTTTTCCCACTGACGTATTTGGATGTTGGGGTAGTTGAAGACATTATTTTTTTTTTTGGTACACAGAAAATAATGATCTGATGAAGAATCATTTCAAAAAACATTTCCCGATATGAGCCGGAGACAAAAGACCGTGCTTTAACCAGTTGAGCTATTGCTGTAGCTTGTTCTGGCCAGGCAAAACAACTAAGAATGCAGTGAGGTCGCAAGATTGAAATCGTTTCAATGGATATGAGGTATCTTTCTGTAGAATGCAGCGCAGTTTATGAGCTTGTTTTATTTCATCATTTCCAGTACAGGGGCGTCTTTTTCTGAAAATTGATTGGTAGGGGCTCTAAGCCTAACATTATATATTTTAAAAATGTCTTACCATGCAACGCCATACGCATGATGTTAAAATGTGACATATTGGTAGGAGCCAGTTCCCTACCAGGCCTATAAAAGAACACCTATGTTTGCGTATTATTTTCGAAAATGAATGGAAACTTTTATTTCCACCGTTTTCTAACAAAAATAGACGCACAAATATTTACGTGTGTCAATCTAAGGGAATCCTCGATACCGAGCGCTAATCGATTTATACGTTTCACCTTATAAGGCAAAAATATTCTACGAAAAATAAGATTTCCACTCACTTCTAGACGTGCGATTTTCTGGGGGCTGTAATAAAACGGTCTTGGAATAAAAGTTGCCCATTCATTTTCCAAAAATACGCATTAAAAAGGTTCAATAAATGCGTCGCATTTCAAAAGATGTATACCTCATATCCATTGAAAACGAATCAGACTTGCGACCATAACTGCATATCTTTTGTTGTTTTATCTGGACAGAACCAAGCTACAGTAATAGCTTCAATGGTTAACCCGCCGCACTGCGAGAGGGTTCGCGCCGAACACGAACTGCAGAGGGGTGATTCCGACCACCGTCTAGATCTAGGAAAATACGCAACGTTGCGACAAGCCGAAAAAAGCGGGCATTAGATAACTCTGTACAAGCTCTAATCGAAAGTATTTAGTCTTTTTTCTTGGATCAGGTCGCAATTGAGGGTCACCAGTGGTCATCAAGGTCAGATTTTAGGTTGGTATGACTCTTTTCCAGAACACCAGCCGATTATCTCGGAAACCTTGTTAGCTAGAACAAATGATGAGAGGAAGTGTCTAATCCCTCCAGACGGTCATGAAAGGTTCAAAAAGTATTTCTTGGCAAAAGCAGTTTTTTTTTGGATAGGCATTTTCACCGCTGATCAGTTAGAGAAGAATAATTGTACGCATTCGTGTTGTTCGTTCAAGGCGCTTTGCAATTGATATTGATTGGCGACCTGCTGTAGAGTTCAACCTATAGTATTTTGACCTCAGGTCATGGTCATTTGATGACCCATGTAGTCAGTTGCATATGGGCGATTGGCAGACAAGAGTTACACAGTGTGTTGTCTCTGTCTCTATCTTTATTGTATCAAAGATATTAGCAGAATAAGGTGCTTGATGACCTATGATGACCATCAGATGACCTTGTGGGATCACTGCAGCAACAATTCACCTTGCGTCATTCAGAATAAGCTAAAATAACCATGATTATGAAAGAATCAGCCTGTCCAATGCATATTATTTGAAAAGGAAGACATTTGTTATAGATTTGCCAAGTTATTATAATGGGGAGGTCAGGATTGGACCTGACCCGTTCAATCACCGGTACGAAGACTCAAAGAATAAGACTTGTAGGTACTGATTCCGTAATAAAATTCCGCAGGTTTTCAAAATATTTCGGAAAAAGACTGTGGCTTTGGACACGAAACACAACATTTCTTGAGGTAAGGTACTTAACAGTTGAACTTGTGTACTTGACTGAGATGACCTGAAGTTCAAACTTTTCCAAAGTGCTGGGTTAATTGATCCCAAACAGGTGTACGAACACTTGGCGTGCTGCGCACCGCCGTTTTTCCGCTACTTCGAAAAAATCTGAGGGGGCGGAAATCCAACCCCTTTATGCAGTGGCGCGGATTAAACAAGGTTTCCGTCGCGCGCTAGATGCGGAATGTAAGTTTCGATCTTCATCGAGCAATGTTTTCGTTGTACCAAAATATAAATAATGTCTTTCAACTACACCCACGACCAATGTGTAAATGAGAAAAATATCGTTTTTATTGGTCGATGAGCTACTTGGTGACCGGTGGGTCGAACTAAACATCACCCCGTCATCCGTAACGGGGATACAGCCCGGATACATTGGCCGAGCGCGCTCGCTCCGTAAGGTAGTTCGGGTGATCTATAGACCCAGGTCTTTGACCTGGGGGCACTTTAGCAGGCTATAGGCCCTGCTGATCGGCAGTTGTATCAAAATTGTGCAGTGCTGCCAGTTTCCAACACAGCAAAACTCTGTAACATACAGACTTTGTTTGCCTACCTGGTACGTGTATTTATGCACAGTGTCCAGCTAGTACGGGGATATACGTTCATACTATTAGACAGTTTGGGTCAGGCCGCTGAATAACTGCTTTGGATCCCCTTCACCACGCCGAAACTAAATTTTGACTTTAACACCCTAGGGTGTTTGCATAACCCTCAGGCGTGGTTACAAAACACCCCCTAGGGTGTTTGGCAACGCCCTAACAGACCAGGGTGTTCGCAAACACCCCAGGGTGTTTGCAAGCGCCCTGGTCAGTCAGGGCGTTTGCAAACGCCCTAGGAAATCCTAGGGCGTTTGCAAACACCCGGATTTGTCATACGCCCTTTAACATATAGATAGCCTTGTAGACCCACCTTTCTCCATGTCCTTGTCATAGTAGAAGTTATCCAGCTGACCGCGGTGATTTGCTGCTACCGACAGTGTCAGGAGGCAGCCCACCAGACATGTGAAACATCGCTGCAGCGTCATCTGAAACGGAGCCGCACCCCGGTCAGAGGCAAACAATATCAGAGAAGAAGAAGAAACGGGAAAACGCATTACGCTTCTCGCCTGGACTGCTCTAACTGCGGAAGCAGATAAATGGCGATAACAGACGAGAACTATGACATGTCTAACTCTATGGAAAGCAGGGTTTATGGAAGTCGTGTATCTGGTTCCGAAAATCCGTTAGCTTGTGTAACGGATTATATAAGACGCCAAGCAAAGATATAATATACAAACAAATAAATAGAAAAAACAACAACGAAGTGAAAGGTAAACTGAAACGAAAGCATATATATTGTAATGTTTCTGGTTTTTAGAATTTGCTGAATCGTTAATTTGTACATATTTTTGGTATTCATACATATCTCTCATATGTCACCAAGCATGTTCGGAAACTATCCCAAAAGCACCCCGGCTAAGCTTTGGAAGGCACTGACGTCTTCCAGTGACGAGGTGGTTCCCACACCGAGGGGTTCCCACTGTTTTACCTGGTCCAAGTAGCCAGGACATTTGTATGTGTTTTCCCAAGCCTCCGTCTGTCTTATTTCTTTTTAAACCTTGTCACAGCATTTTTTTTTAGCTATGTTAAAATGGGCATCTTGTGACGGCAGTGCCTAAAACGCCTCCTTAGGTATTGGCAAGCTGCCCTCGGGAGAGTTCCAACCCAATATCAAGACCACGTGATGATACCGGGGCATGCAAGCTAAAGGGACACTGCCACTTTAACATTATATTTGAGTTGAGATAGCCATTTTCCGTGCTAGGCATAGAAATTATGTATAGTATAAGTTAAAACAACCACTGAGGTCGAAACACAAATAAATTCTAGATTTGTTTTGACATCTGTAACATCCCCAGTCCCCAGTGTATTTGAACGGGGACCCTGATCGATGACGTCGTCACTCTTTACTAAATGTTGATGATAGTCGACTTGTTTTAAATTTGGCCATACATTAGCCGTACATTTGGCAGCGTGATTTTTTATATTCCCGAAATTCCTTCATATGACGTCATCAGCCAAAATATCCAAACTTAACTTTTTTGAAATTGAGCACTGTTTGTGAGAAACAAATGTCATAATCGTGTTCGTCAGCAATAACTTCATATTTAGCACCACAAGCGGCGTACATTTGATAACTTTTGGGAATGTGGCAGTGTTCCTTTAAGCGGACGTATTTGTGTTGGCCTTTACCGGTGACCCTGCTAAATTCGTTGAATAAACTCTGACAATCCTTCAAAGAAATATATTCAATTTAGTTATTGTAATCTGAACACAAGCCTCATAAAAGCAGCTTTTAACACGCACGATGCACATCGACGAGGGACGGGCACCCTTTTAGTACAGCAATCCATCTTTATATTGTCCATTACAACATTTCACTTCTGATCATCTCAGGCTGGGTCATTAGGTCACGACAAGTGAACGCAAACACTGAGTCCGCAAAGGTGGGGTCATGCAAGTCACAGTTTTTGTTCGAGAGGCTTGGAATCCAGATGATTTGATCAGATCATAAGCACCTACAATTATCTTATATCTGATCTTTATTCAGTGATCTAAGGTAAGGTCGATCTTGTGACCTCCCCATTACAAGTCAATGGAATAATGAGAATCCGAATAGGTGTATACCCAATAAATGAATAAGCTTGACGAATTTTATCAAACCAACTGTTCTTGTGCCGACAGCCTTATGTTAAAGGGACACCGCCACCTTCCAAAAAGTTATCAAATGTACGCCGTTTGTGGTGAAAAATATGAAGTAATTGCTGCTGAATCAAGATTATGACATTTGTTTCAAAAAAAATTTGCTCAATTTCATGAAAAATGCGTTTTTAATCATTTAGGCTATGGCGTCATATGAAAGGAATTTTTGGGGAAAAAAACTTCACGGCTGCCATAAGTATGATAGTATATGGCTAATGTTTGCCAAAGGAAATAAGTCGACTGTTTATACATTTTAGCAAAGAGAGACTATACGACATCGGCTCACGGCCCCATTCAATGCACTGGGGACTGGGATGTTACAGATGTCAAAACCAAAACTCAAATTCTCTGTGATTCGACCTCAGTGGTTGTTTTAACTTATACCATACATAATTGCAATGCCAAGCACGTAAAATGGCTATATCAACTCAAATCTAATGTTAAGGTGGTAGTGTCCGTTTAACATAGGACATACATGTCTCATTTTCAACCTGGAACCTCTACGAGGTCAACTTTGGCCACATCAAGATCATGAAAGGTTTCTTAAATACCCTTTTCATGTATTCTTTGCGCAGATCAATTAGTTTTGTTTTTCTATAAATATAAGCGAATAAAACCAAGTTCCATACTCATATACCTAAGGCTTACATGCTTAAAGTATTATAACAATCATCATCAAACGTATTTTAGCGCTTGGGATTATGATAGGAGAATGGGGAAAAAATCCGAAAAAAGAAGCTCGTATCCCTTGTCAGAAGGACGCATTACGGGGCATTTTACATGAGATGCCTGGGGGCGTCTTTAAAGCATAACTTGGTGGAGGAAAAGCGCATACAAGTCAATAATGTTTTTTTTTTTAATACCAGAAGTTCAGAGGAAGTTTCATGACGGAAGACTGTCTAAAATGTGTGTGAGAAGTAATGAAAAAGCCGAAAAATACGTCCATTTTTTAGGCGTGAAAAAATCCTGTTCTCAACCCCATTGGCTCTACCTTTCTGGATTTGTGTAAATGAGGAAGAGGCGTTTGAACATGTGCAGCAAGGCAGGGGCATCGCCACCGGGGGAGCCTGGGGGAGCCGGGCACCCCCAGATGGGCTCAAAACCCTCTTTGACACCCCCAAGTTTACAGGATTTTAACATTAGGCCTATGGTGCCGGCTTCCCCTGAACCCTCGCTGGCTCCCCCGTATCCCTGGGCTGGCCCCCTCACTAAAAATATTGCGGCGACGCCCCTGCAGCAAGGAGATAGGCTACTGTAAGCTTCGATCGCTTCGATGTTTCGATTAAAAAAAGTATGCGTCGTTTCTTATTGCACACCCTTACATCTTTTTTTAGGTAGGTACTTTATCGTCCGATGCATTATTTTAAACCTCTTCTTTCCTATTCTGCTTCTTAAGATTTGATATGTATTTTGGAAGCCGGGAGTTGCCTTTTGTCGGACACTGTTGCACTAATTATCCAGCGCCTTTTCCCACTTACCAGGAAGACATGCTATATTTCTACTGAATTTATATTGGATTTCGATAACTCTGTCGTTTTCAACGTGTTTGAGTTCAATTTTACCGCACTTTAACAAGCTGTGGGTCAACATACAGAATATTCACAGGTATTGTGGTAGGTGTGTGCAAGGTCTCCATGATTGCAAGGAAAAACGCAGGCATTTCCAAACGATTTCATTCCAGACCAGTAATGCATATTTTTCCTGGTCAAGATATCGCTACGCAATGTCTGGGAACATTACTTACTCGGAAGTCAGGTGTGACAATTTTGAGCACAGCGTGGTAATGTGAGTGGTCCTGTGAGCCTTGCATCAGTGAGCAAAATCAGCATTTTCAATGACGTCGCCTTAATCTTAGCTCAAAATATGCAGGGACAAATCCAGTGCACGCTTACTTAAACATGGGACCATATTAGAGATGGTAAACATTTCTGGGGACAATGCCTCTAGTATCCCCAGTAATGGCGACGCCGATGAACATTGTAATCTTCGTTATTTATATCTCTAACAGATTCACAACTGTTGTTGCCTTGGCAAGGAAAGTAATAATAAATAATGCCACGTAGCAGACATGACAAACTTTTAACAGGTCAGTGAATGGAATACGACACACATGCAGATAAATATATCGTTTCAGGAAGGCAATTTATTTACTTTCTAAAAAAGTTCACTATTATTTCAGGAGAAAATGTTAACTTCCAAACCAAGTCACATAGAGCAATGCGGCAAGAACAAGCATGTTGCCTGACATGAGAGGAATTCAACGGCGTGCGATTTTGTTTTGTGTCAGGTCAACAAGTGACCTTCCGGGTCAAGTAAATGACCTGAGATCGACAACGTCCCAAAATAGCGATTTTGCTCTGTCCGCCGGCATTACCAATATTATGGGTATAAGACAATTTGCTTAGCATCCAAATGTTGGTCGTTGTAATTAGCTATCTGGCAATATATCGATTTTAGGTTTGGTCCAGTAGATGACCACTTAGGTCACGAGCATCGTCACCATAGATGAAAATTGCTATGCGTTTTGTTTTGCTTTACAGCACAGCAGAACATATATACAGCCTCCGAACGAAGAGAGATAGAGACATCGTAAACAGTAACGTAATGCCTGTCATAAGGAGAATCCAAAGATATCCCAATTTGAGTAACTGGTGACCTTTAGGGCCAGGTCAATGGTCCTTTGTTGTCAAAGACTATAGATTACGGACTAATGGTCGTATACACTTCAAACTGTAATAGGATAGTATAATTGTTGTAAAATCAGCACACAGAGTTTCAGCAAGATGCACCGCATGTAGAAAACGTTATCTAAGAAGAACCTCAGGGTGCCTGTCAGCCCCCCCCCCCCCCTGTAGGGCAAGGGTTAATGTTGAAATTGCCAAAATGTGTTAAGCTGTAGCTTGCTCCCTCTACCCCCTCCCCCGTATGTTCCAGCATCCCTGCTGACCATTCACGACATTTACGGATTTACAATATTAGCCGTTATATTATATATTTAAATGGGTACTAGAAACAATTCAAATGGAAATCATATTAGGTGTGCGGCTTCGGAGTTCGGACAGTCACCCACCTTTCTGTTGTAATCCGCTGTGCTGGCGTCACTCCATGAAGACTCGCCGGTAACCAGCGAACCGTCCTCCGAACAGCTGACGGGCCGCGCTGGCCTCCTCTGATCCGAGCACGGACAGGAGTCCTCACAGGACCGGCAGGTGTCCTCACAGGACCGGCAGGTGTCCTCACAGGACCAGCAGGGGTTCTTACAGGACTAGCAGGAGTCCTCAGAGGACTATCAGGTGTCCTTAGAACACCAGCAGACCCGGCTGAGAGCCGCAAACACAGCTGAGATGAGGACTGACTGCGTCTTACACACCAGTCGTGATCACCACCAGACTGTCCCGCTGTACAGTCTCAGTCAGCAGACAGCAGTGTCTGACCCTGCTGCAGCTGGGAGCCACTCTGTCTCCAACAGTCTGTCTCGGTCCCGGCGGTCCTGTGTGGACACGTCTCTCTGTCTCTCTCCCTGCGTCGTGGAGGCGGGGGCGGCTGGCTCGGGTGGCAGCTCGGGCGGCAGCTCGGGGGATACTGACCGGGCGGTGCCCCGCTCCGGCCCTCACCAGCTCCACTTTCCTGTCCGCCGCGCGCCGCGGGAGGGGGCAGGACTAGCAACCCCCCTAGCCCGGCACCGAGAGGCACGGAAGCTGAGTCTCCTCAGAGAGAGGAAGGAAATCGGCAGCTTTCTCAGGTCGTGACTATTGGATGACAATAAACCATAGTCATTTGTGAGGCAGCTGATGATTAGTCTGCACCTCTTGGTACTGATGATAACTTGACACCCCCTGCTTGGCCGAATTGCATGCACATTAGGCATGCTCTCGACAAATGAGATGCAGACAAAGAAGAACGTTATATATTAGGTATAGAACCTACTTTTTCTATTGTTTTATGCTCAAAATTGTGTCAGTTAGGCACGACAATTTCAACATAACTTCTCATGGCATGCATGTAATTAGGTTAGCCAACAGTAAATTGCAAAATGACAGGCGTTACTGAGAAGTGATAACAAAGCAGTAGTACTGCGATCCAAGCGCATGACAACGCCTTGTTCACATTGCTGCGCTTATGGTGTCATGGGGCATGGTGTAGGAACAGGGGCGGTGATACATGGCCCCCAGCCCCATTTATTGGTCATTTTTTTATAAAAGCTTTGACTTTGTTTAGTTATGAGAATTTGAGAGATCGAACGAGGGAAGAACGAAAAATACAACAAAACGAGAAAAGTTCAGATATAGAGCTAATTGATGTATAAGGGGTTAAGTTTGTCTAAAAGAGATACAAGATACACTGCCCCTCACTTTTCGGGACGTTCCTACATCTCTGGCATGGTTTCAGTTGAAAGAAGTATCTGCATTCTGCATGACCTTGCAAATACATTTGTATTATTTCGTACTTTGATATAACATTTATTTAAAAGGCCTCCGTCATGATCCTAAGCTTGTCAAGCGATTGACACTAAATTGATCGATAGACGATATTACTTACAAAGTGCATTTGACTGGCAACGTTAATGCCTTCCCACTTGCGTCGGAGGGAACAAGGCTAAATCAACCATGCCTCGCCTTCTGGGCAAAGGGGTAAAAAGCAGCTGGTGGCTGGAAAAAAAACGATATTAGTGCGCGTCCTGCATGTACTATGCCCATGCCGTGTATATAATGAGCGAGATGTTACTGTTACATCTTCAATCCCCGATGCTTAAATATCTATTAAGTATTAGCTGTCTAGCGTTACCATGCAGGAAAGAGAGAAATACGATCCGCCAGTGGCGGATCTACGGTTGGGCAAAATGGGCAATTGCCTCTCCCCAAACCGTCCGAATTCGGCAAAAAATGACACATTTCTTGACATAGAAGGAAATCTAAGCAACTCTTACTAAAAAATGTTTTAAATCAGCTACTGCTTTTTACTCCTTTGTCCAGAAGGCGAGGCATGGTTGTTTTAGCCTAAGCATCATAAGCATAAGCATCCTATAAGTTTTCAGAATTGTGTGAGACTTTTTGGAATTTTGCCTCCCCAACCTCCTGTTCTGGATCCGCAGCTGCGATTGGCATACGCAAGCCTCACACACAGTGCACGGAAATAAATACTGAGGCAGTACTACATCTTGATTAGACATTTTAATTCTGCATCTATTCGTGGGGTAGCAAGTAACACCACATAAATATGCCATCTTTAAGAAGTACGTCTTTACAAAAAAAAAAACAGCGGTTTTACCAGAAATTTCCTAAAACCCCCTTTTTTAAAGGACACGCACCTTCCCAAAATTGTATCATTAATGTACGTGATCGTGCCGCTTGTGGTACTTAATTAGGTATCTAAGTAATTGCTGCTGAACACGATTATGACATTTGTTTTCTCACAAACAGTGCTTAATTTCAATTACAAAATCGGGGCTGACTTACGTATATTGAAGAATTGTGGGACATAAAGAAATACCTTCACGCTGCCATATGACATGACTAGTGTATGGCTAAATGTATGGCCAAAAGGTAAAAAAGATATAGTCGACTATATATCCAACATTTAGCAAAAAGAGGCGACGACATCGGTCGGGTCCTTCCGTTTAAATCAACTGGGGACCCCGTATTTTGCAGATGTCAAACCTACTCAAATTTATTTGTGATTCGACTTCGGTGGTTGTTTTAACTTATACCATACACAATGTCAATGCCGAGCACGGAAAACGGCTACCTCAACTCAAAATTTATGTTAAGGTGGCAGTGTTTTTTAACTTTATATCACAACCAGGAAACGATCACTCTCTTGGCTTGCATATTACTTTTGTTTCCTTTTGCTACTTTTAATTACATCTGTCTGCAGCAGGAGCATCTCAAACCACGCGCCGGACGAATCCAAATATACGTCATAGTGCAGCCCATTGTCTGCAGGCTGAAGACCTGATGATTCGAACACGCATTAGAAGAAACCGTTTATCTTCTGACCTAGGCATAAGACACATCTTTATACCTAATCTTCTTTCAAAGTTGCTAGGTGGAGCTCAGACCGAATCACAGGATCCAGGCCCAAACGATGCGTTTTTGATCTTGTCAAAAAGGCATAAAGAACACGTGAAGCTCTTATTACGAGCGAGCGCGAAGCGCTCGCTGATCGCTCGTCTTTACGTTGACATATGGGGAAAAATCTGAATTATGAGGCGACCCGACCCGACCGTGGCGACGCTTTTGAGAAGCTTATATTCTTTGGACACCGCAACGTCCCAATTGAACAGCGGACTTCTTTGCTGGGTAGCCCCCATCCCAACCTACCCTGTTTTTTTTTACCAGTTGCGCGACTCATGCTGGTGACTTACATTGCGCCGTGGCGCGGTGCCACGGTGAGGGGGTATTGAAAGGTGTTTAATCGCAAAACTCTGCAAACGGCTGGGCTTGATTGGTGTTCCCGAATTCGGTGGTGTGATTAGGGATCCCTCACCACCAGCTTTTCCACTAGTCAGGGGTGCGATGCTTGTGCCACAGTGCGCAACGTGCACACCCTATTCCATATATCAGAACGGCTGAACCGATTGTGTTCTAATTTGGTGTGTGGTAGGTTAGGGACCTTCAGCCGCCGCTTTTTCCAAACAAGTCAGGGATGCGGTGCCGTCTGCACGTGCGCACGGTGCACGCCCCATTCTTTATCCTCAGAAACCGGCTGATGCGAAATTGTGTTCGGATTTGTGAGCTGGTTTAGGGATCTCTCAGCCACCGTCTTTCCACAGTCAAGGGTAGGTGTGCCTCTGCACGTGCGCACGTGCACACCCCTAATTATATATCTCAGAAACGGCTGAGCCGATTGTGTTCAAATTTGGTGTGTGGCTAGGGACCTCTCAGCCGCCACATTTCCACAAGTCAGGAATGGGTGTCTCAGCACGTGCGCACGAGCGCAACTTTTTGTATCTCATAAACTACTTCCCCGATTGGGTTGAAATTCACCATGCATTTCCTTCGCGCTCGCTCGTTTATCGCCAACTACGGCGCTTTACTGGTCTTATACCTCATGCATCAGGAGTTTGAAAACGGCAGCTCAGCATGATTGCGACGCTACTGGATCACATACCATCATGCTAATTTGGCAACACGATCGTGCTACCAAATGGTACTGATAGGTTAGCACGCTCGTCTCAATTAGCTACTAGTTTCTCTCTCGTGACACGAGAGAGAAATTAAGAGAATATCTTCTCTCGAAGCTGAACAAAAGGCAAAGCAGCGTCTCGTGACGACTGGGATGCGTTGTTACATACTTCTCGTGCGACTCGAGTTCCATGCCGATTTTTTAATGCATGAGAACTCCGCTCTTCTTCTCAAGAAGATCTAACCAGATCATGTCCTTGCTATCCCGGCAAAATCAAAGCTGTCGAATAATAGTACGTACATAGTACGTACGACACTTCCAAAAAGAAACGACTAATTATATCTCATAAATTGAGCGGATGTATCATTAAAACATTCACTTCTTTGTAAAAGATGGGACAATTTGATAGCCTCCAAGGTAAAAGGATGTGCCAGTGTGTTTTGTCGTGGTTATTCTTGTTCATGACAATATATTTTGTTGTTTTAAATAGTCAGGCCGCATACCTATTCCGTTAACCACAAATGATCATAATCATTCATAAAAATGGCATCAGGAAACGACGTATAGACCTCCTGCATCTTCCTAGCTAGGGTAAATTATAAATAAGGCCAGCCGGACACTGGTCTTCTGTAAACTAACCTCTGGTATTTGGCAGCCATGTCCGTCCGTCCTGCCCGAGCAGACGCGGTGGGGTGCGACCACCGCAGGGTTAGTGTAAGGCTATGGCATACCTATCTTTCGGATAATGACATGACACCAAATAAATGTGGTACCGACATAGTGCAGACAAATTATTATACAATTTGTCAGCAGCAAATCATAACCGTTTCAACAATAAACAAATCATTTCATCGGGTCAAAGAGAGCAAAGACCATCTATATGTTTGTTTTGGTATATAATTGTAACTGGTGCAAAATGTGGTGTTCATGTTTCCAAGGCAAGGGCGGATCCAGGGGGGCCAAAGGGGCCATCCCCCCCCAAACCACCCAAAATCGGCGCAAATTTGACACATTTCCTTTGAGTTTGTTCGTACAAACTAGCAAGCTTTTACTTAAGATGAAAGTTTTTGTTTTTTATTACAGTTATTGATGCATAAGAGCAAGCGAAATCCGATGAGTTTTTTTCAGAATTTATCGCGTATTTTGGGATTTTGCCCCCCAAACTGTCAAATAACACTATTCCTGGATCGCCAGTGTTTCCAAGGAAATGCTCACAAACATTCCTCGTAGGAATATGAGATGCCGAGGCGAGTGCAATGCATTTTCACATACCACATAACTTACCGCATTCCATTAAGAAATTCGCGATAGGCTGCTTTCACGATCACTATCATAGAGCATATTCCTACGGTACCTATGTGTGAATTTGATTGACCGTTACAGGAAAATTAAGATTAAAAACACCATGAAACAATGGACAAATAAAATAGCCAAAGAGAAAAGAAGGAGATAGAGCGAGGAGAGAGGCGGACATTCAATAAAAACGCATTTACCTTCAAAGGATATATTTTATTTTTCAGAGCACTTAAAAGATAAGGTAACGAGCGGAAGTGAAGGACGAGGATTTACCTCCAACTTCACGCTTTCCTATCAGCAGGGGTGGTGCCACGGATTTTCCAGGGGTGGCAAAATTGACTGAGTAGGTACGCATGTATCCTCTGCTGGGAAAAAGTGCCACGGAAGTTTAACATGCTACAATATTAATCTCGTGACAAGCAAGACTAAGCCCAACACATTTCGACCTTAATTATGATTATTAGTATGATTATTATTCAGCTGATAGGTATTCATTTTTGCAAGTTTTTCAAATATATTAGCACATTTTATTTTATACCGGACCAATAAATCATGTATAGTACCCATCGATGAAATAACTAGATATGCATTTTTTCAGATGATAGACCAGGGACGTAGATCCTCACTGAGTGAAACAATTGTACACTAGATCAAATGAGACGCTTCGATTTTCGACCCAACCTACCCCCGGTCAACAACATATGGCTGAGGGGCGAAATTTGATTCTATCACCGACGTGCCCCTCCCCTCCCCCGATAAAAATCCTGACTACATGCCAATATATAATGAGCAAATAATAGTTTATGTACCTCCCTAAATATAATATTGGAACCTAGTTCGTTGGACAGGAAAAAGAAGAAGCGAGTATACCCTTTTATTGCGTATGTAATGGTTGTACAATATTTGAGTGGGTCTGCAGAACCTCGAGGGAAACCGCCAGTGCGAGTGTAACCGGCGTCGGTTTTGTGTTGATAAGAGTTACGGGTGGTGCGCCGGTTTGAATGTTGCGGTGGGTAGAGGTAAAGTACCAAATACAATATTATGATTTTGTTATTATTTCGTTGTTTGAATAAAAATGCAAGTTTATTAATGTCAAGACAGCCTAGATAAATGTTCGATATACTTTTGATATAACTTGTCTCGAGTTATCTAACGTCGTTTTCCGCTTATCGCTACTCCGTATGTTTTTTTTTTTAAGATCTTAGGAATGGCTACTCCCTGCTATCCTCCTGGCAGTCTGTGGTTGGCGTGAACTACGGCGGTCACGTTTTAGTATATATTTATAATTATATATATATATATTTAATATATATATAATATATATATTATAAATATATATATATATATATATATAATATTATATTGATATATATATATATTATATATGTAATATATATATATATAATATATACATATATATAGTGTTATATATAATATATATATATATATATATAATATCTATATATATATTTATATATATAATATATATATTTTATATAATATTGTAATAAATATATATAGTATATATATATACATCACACACAACAACATATATATATATATATATTATATAATATATATATATATAATATATATATATATATACTATATATATATAGTATATATTATATTATTATATTAGGGTGCCGACTTATGTTGGGGGTATTTTTCTTTTTTAATTTCTATCAGGACGGGCTCGTTTCTGGTGCCAAGTTTCGTAAAAAAAAAGATGGTGTGTAAAATATTTTTGAAATACAATAATAATTAGAACTGCCTCAACGAGGTCAAATTTTCTACTTTTTGTCAAAAACAACAATTTTAGAATATTACATTCTAGTGCTCTAGTAACAACAAGTGTGGGGTGTCCGACTTAGATTAGCTTTCTCTAATGCCTTGAAACAAACGGCTATGAGCTGGCCTCATGGCGTTCTGTTGTTATGCCAGTTTTAGTTTCGATAGCTGTTGTAGTTTCCTGGTTGATAAATGGTACAGACAGACGGACGACAGACGGACGGTGAAAGTTATTTGTTAAGTCTTCTGCACTGATGTAAAGAAAACTAATATAAGTATTATACATGTCGTAACACGAGTTTAACTGCTCTCGAGGGCTGGGAGATGCAAGGAACGGATTTTAGCCCTCTCTTTTGACACCATCCGCGACAAACACAGGACTCTCAAGAGTAGTTAGCTCTATCGTTGAGCAGAACTGGAGAAGACGGTGCTTGAATTGGCTTGCCGCTACCACATCCACGAACTAGTGTGCGAGAAGGGCAGTCCAAGGCGTTGTTTTTCGGGTTCGCCGGTCTAACTGGACCTGCACATATCCTGTTCGAATCACCTGTCACTGGGGACTTAATCATCAAACCAACCAAAGCCTTCGAGGTGGAACCATGCGCGCTACGGCCCGAAGTACGTCCCGCGACAAACTACTTTTTCGAAATGTTTAGCCGCCTCCTCGACAGTTAATCCACGGCGAGCGTACCACAGTGAGCTCTAGAGCGCGCTGTTTATATTGTGAATTGATGCGGTCGAACAAGCCAGTGTTTCCGGTTGCGGCTCGTCTCGGTGCATTCTAGTCGCGCGCACTGGATGACACAAAATATATTTGCCATCAAACTGTTCCTGTTCCGGAAAACATTTTTCAGATGTCGTAAGCAAAGGGGCTGGCAATCAGGCGATTGCACCATCTTGCCGCCATGTCGCCATCTAAGTGAAGGTCCTGGTACAAAAGCACTGCTTTTCCGACAACCAAGACCAGGCCCAGCAACGGACCTTCGCGTGCTCAAGGCCCTCGTCTATTTATCCGGACTTCAGCGGAGCCAAGGCGACGGCGAACAGTGCTGGCCAGGCACCTATGGCACTTGATTGAGAGCGTCGTTGCCCTGGCCATCTTTGAAGAGAGTATCGACTTGGTGACAAAGCGGGAGAGGATTACAGCGATGAAAGAAGAGGAGGGATCGGAGGATCCCCGCGGCGTATTAATTTGTGATCTGTCAATATCAACCACCCCAATCGCCACAAGACTTGGGCCAATTTCACAACGCTACATCAAAGGAGTTTTTAAAGGTTCTGGACGATCAGCACCGCCTTCCTGCTCAGTATCCGTAGATTGACCGACGAATCCAGCCTTCATCGCAGCATCCCCTCCGAGTCCAGGCCCTTCAAAGTTCCGTGCAACGACTATCGCGAGAGCGGCGTTGATGCAGTCCCTCAACCTGGCCCTTACCAGAAGAGTGATGACCACGGGCACTGGGCAGTTACTCTTACAAGTGGTCGAGAAGCACCGCTGTGGCTTCCAAATCGCCCGAACAGTCCACCATGACCTCAGCAATTTAGGCAACATGTGTGGAAGATTGGCGCGCCCATGATACCCTTGAAGGGCTAATTACTTGAGTTCGAGGGGATTCGAGTTGAAAGTAAGAGAGTCCAGTGTACACGGTTTTGGGTCAAGCTAGATAGTTTACAAAACTAAAAGTAATCTGGTTATTTACTACAAGGCATACATATTGTTCCTAAATGCTGATTTTTCGAGAAAATATAGAACTTTGACCTCCTTGGGCAGGTTTAAATATTATTTTATTAAAAAAATGCACTATATAGTTTCAGGATTGCAATGGATCCAAGAATGCGTCCCCGTCCGCGGAACACGTCCCTCCAATCGATGACGTTTTGAATGACATACGTGCTTCTAAGGCAGAGCCTGATTTTGGGCATTACTTAGAGGAAAAAATATGAATATATCACCAAAATAATTGACATTTTATTTTGCTTTTTCCCGCGTAAATATAGGGTGTTCTTTGACTTACTAGTAATATGATACTTAATTTCTTGCTTTTCTTTATCATTTCTGAGCTTTTTCTCATTTTTTCAAGGTGAACTATTCCCTTAAAAACACGCAGAAAAAAATGGGGTACATTTTTTTCGTCATTTCAGCAGACTCAAGAATTATTGGTGATTTGAAGCCCCTCCGAGTAGGTATGAGATAAATGTTATTATTAGTTGTATGTATATATGCTACCAAACATTGCGTTTTGAGCGAGTGTTTTTTGTTGCTCCGATAAAAAGAAATCACAATTTTTTCCCAAAAAGTGATTTTTTACCCCAAAAAATCCAGAAAAACGTGTTTTTTGTCCCGAAAAAGTTTGTTTTATCTCGAATAACAAAATAAGGTGACCGGCCCAGATCCGAGAAGAAGAAAATATGTGTACTTTTTTGCCACAAAAATATGCCCCCCGCACGGAGAGTCTGGATCCTCCAGTGTGCCACTCCGGCCCGTATGGTGACACCGCCACGTTCCTATGCATGTGTGCATTCTTATATATGACAGGTATTTGCTCAGATTTTATAAATTGATCCCAGAGCTAAGAAAAGCTCCCCATAAAATGATATGATAAGTCCCTACTCTCGATAGGTCTCTCGCTAAAACTTAGCATCAGAGGCCTCTTGCACCAAATAATCTACCCGGGTATAAAATTATCCAACCCACCATATAAAGGTAACCAGCCGGATATTTTATTTTCTCTTGCACCAAGCGAAGCAGCCAAAGTTGGCTGCTTCGCTTGGTGCAAGAGAAAATATCTGGCTGGGTAGCTTTATATGGTGGGTTGGATAATTTTTTACCCGGGTAGATTATTTGGTGCAAGAATCTTGATTCTACTAAATTCCGTGATACCCAAACATTTCAAACGGATCCACGAAACGGATTAATCTTTACGTTGTAGGCATATGGGGGAAAATCTGATTATCAGCGACCCGACCCGACCCGACTCGTGACGACGCTTTTGAGAAGCTCATACATTTGCAACCGCATGTCCGATTGACAAGCGGGCTTCTTTGCTGAGTAGCCCCATCTAATCTACCCTGTTTGATACCAGTGCCGTCTCATGTGGGTGACTGCCACTGCGCTTGGTGCATGCCGTGTAAGGGGTGTTGGAAGGTGTTTTGTCGCAAAAAAAAACTCCGCGACGGCTGGGCTGATTGTGTTAAAATTTAGTGTATGGTTAGGGACCCCTCAGCCACTACTTTTCCACAAGTCAGGGGTGGGGTGTCTGCACGTGCGCACATGCACACCCCTTTTCTATATCTCAGGAACGGCCAAGTTGATTGTGTTCAAATTCGGTGTGTGGTTACTGGTTAGACCTTTCAACCGCCAGCTTCCCACAAGTCAGGGGTGGGTTGCCTCTGCACGTGCGCATGTGCACATCCCTATTGCAATATCTCAGGAACGGCTGAGCCGATTGTGTTAAACTTTGGTGTGTGGTTAGGGACCTCTCAGTCGCCACTTCACGCAAGTCAGGGTTGAGGTGCCTCTGCACGTGCTCACCTTTTTGTATCTCAGAAACTGCTTGCCAGATCGAGTTGAAATTCACCATACATTGCTTTCGTGCTCGCTCGTTCATCGCCAACCACGGCATCTTACTGGTAAAATATTTTCTGCAGATACTAGGTAGTCTCCATCGAAAGTCAAACAGGGTCTCCGGGCTCTCATTTGTCTTGATGTCACCGTACCGCTCCGTTTTGTCACGACAAACTTTCGACTCTGTTCACATCATTCTAACTGATAACTCTCGACTGGTGTTCACGTGAAATAGCCTGCTTGACGAAAGCCGGTGACCACGTGCATTAACCCCGAAGAAATTGCTGGAAAATAACGGCTTCGACCCAGTGGTAGTATTTTCGGTGCCTTTGAAATTAATATATAAGTGGTTTAGTCTCCCAGGCTTCATTTATTTTCTAATCACATTCTGATTCCGAACTTGATGTCATTTTAAAAAAGAAACTGTTTCTGGTGTGCATGAATCAGATGACATACTTCAATTAGCTAAAACGGAAAGTTCGTTTCGCAACACTTGCACGAAACTCTTGTTCTTTGTCAACATACATGTAACGTATGACAACCTAGCTGCAATACCAAAAGGCGTGGCCGCTGGCCACTGGCCATTGCCAATGCCCATGTCTTTCCGTCGGAATGCTATCAACTCTCCTGGCCGAGACAAGGGTGTCGGCCGTATCCCGTTGTCATCTTACCGTCCAAAATAACAGTGACGCCGATATCACATTCCTCATGCACGGCAGTTTGGTGTTTGAGACGGCGGTGGATAAGAATGTGCTGTCAGTCAATTCTCCTCTCTGCCGGCGAGCAGTGCAGAATGTGGCCCAGCACGTGTGCACGTGTGCACGTGTCAGGCCGCGGAGACACGACAGCACCTGGGCCAAGCGGACCGAATGATCGACGACATGGAGGAAACAGGCTGTGGAGAGGGAAACTCGGAGAGGCAAACCTCCCCCGCCATGCGTGTTCAGTGCACAACAAACACGAGCAGGACCAGACGGAGCCGAGTGAGACCGCGCGCCTGGTATGTGCGCGCTCCACCGCGGCAGCAGCCGAGCGCGGCCCTGCCGGCATATCTCACGACACCGGCGATCAGCGGAGACAGACGCCAGTCGCGATATCTGTCTGGACGATTTTCCGCGATCCGGCACGCGGGAGAGAGGTCACGGCGGGCGACACAGAGCCGGACCCCCGGCTCCCAGCCCTGTCTGCAGTGGTTCATGGCCAGTTCAGAGCCAGAGACCCCCGGCTCCCAGTCCTGTCTGGCAGTCTGCAGTGATTCATGGCCGATCCGAGTCAGACGCAGACGCGGTAACGATCACGCCCTGCGACCCGTTAGCAAGGAGTGCATTTTTAACCCGCACAGTTCCTGTCGCTGAGTCGGACCGACAGGAAGTACCGGCGCAGCGTGACACCCCGCGCATATCGCGCAGTTAAAACGGACCGGTACCGTTTGCAGAGACATTCCTGTGAGCTGGGATACGATTCCGTCCACTAACGCATTTGCGTACATATCAACACACATGAATGTAGGTATATCAGTAGAAACGTCTGAGAGAAAAGACTTCTGATAACGAATGTAGCCTTTACAAGTGGTACATGGTGTTACCCAGCGAACGTGAGGGCTTCCGTCAACTACATGAGAACTCTACATTTACGGAACGGGGCCGACCCGACCATGTTTATCAGAGCTCGGTCAACGTAACCATTTTCAGGAGATAGCTAACCCCACTATCCTGTTAAAATATTGGCCCGTTGACCTGTGAAGTGTAAGTCATTAACCCGTAAACCCGGCCGTTACTGGGTTATTTTCCATGGAACACGACTTACTGGGGAATGAGCCTATTTTTTCCCTCCCTCGAATCTCCGAAATAGAATTGTGCCTGGATCCCGAAGCTGGATCTAGGATCCCATTCCCAGTAAATCCCTCGGCATAAAATGCATGAAGATTGCGGATCTCAATGGATCTCTCTGCATACAATGAATGAAGATCTGGGATCCTCATGGATCCCTCGGCTTATGGTGTACCAATATCTGGTGTATCATGCAGATCCCGGGACACAGAGATCCAGATCTTAGCTGGATCCCGGGATCCAGGCACATGTCTGTGTCTACCATATTATAAAATATTTATGTAAAATGCTTTGACGTCACCCCGGAGTCGTTGCTCGTTCGTGGGTAAACCTTATAACTTTTTAGTAAAGTAATCTTGGTGAATTATTCACGCATAAATTATAATTAATAGACTACATTTTTATTGCGACCAGAAATACATAAACTCGATATGTTTCAGCCAATGATACAAGTGGACAATGCAAACAAAAACCCGAGACAACGTAACGTTATTCAGTCATAAGCAGCAACGGCGCAATAACAAACAACCAAGTGAGACAAATCTCAACAAAGATGGCCTTAACATCGGACAAAGATCAACGACAAATAATTATTTGCAACCTCGAACACACGCTAACACGTCACTTAAATTCACGGCATACGACTCAAGCAACGTGGCGCAACTCATATTATCACGCAAAAAAACGTAACACCAGAAGTCAATGTTAAGGCACCGCAATGCCTGAAAGATAACATGACCAAGACAGTCTATGCTCCCGTGACAGACAACACAAACAATGTACTGCAACGACAGAGAAGCACCACACACAAGTAGAACTTCTGATAACTGCCACTGGTGGAAACACAAACCTTGCGAGTCACAAACTCTACAGCGTAATCGAGATAACAACATGATATTTACCGATAAGCTCTGTCTTGGAACAGTATACCAGCCACCATTTCAGAAAGACGTCTCAGTCTGCTGGCTGGGTGGTCTCGGCTCCTGTAGCCTCAGTGTAGCCAGTCTCGGCTCCTGTAGCCTCAGTGTAGCCAGTCTCGGCTCCTGTAGCCTCAGGGTGTAGCCAGTCTCGGCTCCTGTAGCACTCAGTGTAGCCAGGTCTCGGCTCCTGTAGCCTCAGATAGCCGTCTCGCCTCCTGTAGCCTCAGGTAGCCAGTCTCGGCTGCCTGTAGCCTCAGTGTACCAGTCTCGGGCTTCCTGTAGCCTCAGTGTAGCCAGTCTCGCCTCCCTGTTACCTCAATGTAGCCAGTCTACGCCTCCAGTAGCTCAGTTGTAGCCAGACTCGGCTCCTGTAGAGCCTTATCAGTTAGCCAGTCTCGCCTCCTGTAGCCTCAGTGAAGCCAAGGTCTCGGCTCCTGTAGCCTCAGTGTAGCCAGTCTCGGCTCCTGTAGCCTCAGTGTAGCCAGTCTCGGGTCCTGTAGCCCCAGTGTAGCCAGTCTCGGCTCCTGTAGCCTCAGTGTAGCCAGTCTCGGCTCCTGTAGCCTCAGTTGTAGCAGTCTCGGCTCCCATGTCAGCAAAACAAGTGTACCAGGCTCGCGTCCTGTAGCCTCAGTTGTAAGCCAGTCTCGGCTCCTGTAGCCTCGAGTGTAGCCAGTCTCGCCTCCGTGTAGCCTCAGTTAGCCAGTGCTCGGCCTTCCTGTAGCTCAGTGTAGCCAGTCTCGCTCCTGTAGCCGTCAGTGTAGCCAGTCTTACGCCTCCTTAGCTCAAGTGTAGCCAGTCGTCGGCTCCGTAGCCTCAGTGTAGCCAGTCTCCGCCTCCGTGTAGCCTTCAGTGTAGTGCATCTCGCCCTTAGCCTCAGGGTAGCCAGTCTCGGCTCCATGTAGCCTCAGTGAGCCTAAGCTCTTCAGCTCGCCTGTGCTCAGTGTAGCCAGTCTCGGCTCCTGTAGCCTCAGTGTAGCCAGTCTCAGCTCCTGTAGCCTCAGTGTAGCCAGTCTCGCCTCCTGTAGTCCCAGTGTAGCCAGTCTCAGCTCCTGTAGCCTCAGTGTAGCCAGTCTCAGCTCCTGTAGCCTCAGTGTAGCCAGTCTCGCCTCCTGTAGCCTCAGTGTAGCCAGTCTCGGCTCCTGTAGCCTCAGTGTAGCCAGTCTCGGCTCCTGTAGCCTCAGTGTAGCCAGTCTCAGCTCCTGTAGCCCCAGTGTAGCCAGTCTCGGCTCCTGTAGCCTCAGTGTAGCCAGTCTCGCCTCTGGTCCTGAGTCCCGGCGCTGGGGACTCGGCACGGCCGGCTGACGCTGCGGCGTATCAGCTCCTGCGGTGAGCTGTGGCGGGCCCGGGCCGCCGGCAGCGGCGTCCGCTGCGGGGTGCGGCTGTAGGTCCTGACGGCGGCCTGGCGCGGCCACGGCAGCGTCTCTGTAATCAACGGCAGTGGACGGTCACAACGTCTGCGGCGCTCTGCTGTGCGGCGGGGATATGTCGCACATAACTCTATCGGTAAAACAGCTCTCCTGTTCCCTGTTGATACTTCATGTCACATGTTATCTGGCCGTTGTCAGGTATCTGTGATATGCAAGCCACCAGGAAACGAAACAGCTGAGGCTGCGCTAGAGCCACACCCGTTTTCAGCCAGCTGCCTCCCTCTCTGTCTAATCTGCAAACCCTTCATGTTCTTGGGAATGCAGCCTACCTTCCGGACTTGGTGTTTAAACCTGCACCTAAAATGTGATCATATATAGATAAACTAAACTAAAATAAAATAAGATAAACTAAAATGTGATACAGGAACACATGCCCACTCATACATTAATCATTTTAGCTCAGACAAACATCAGAATGTATGTAGGAGATTAACGTATGTGCCTTAGTGCAAACAGCAACAGAAAGGAGCACCAATGTGGCTTTGATTTGTAGTTCATTCTCCAGAAACAGGAAGTAGACGTTGCCAGTACATTTTCAATGGAGCAGCATGGCTTCAAATACAGTCATTATGCTTCGGTAGAATGTTGTTGACAAGACAAGTGGGCAGGACAAGCAAACCATGCGAGGGTGATCATACTGCGAAATACTCACCAGCTGTTTCCCAGGTGAAATTGTACACATCTGCGGCGGGTATGGCGGCCGGCGGTCTGTGTCGACCCTTCAGCTCCGTCAGAGACGCCACCTCGCTCTCGGGCGAGTACACCATGTTCTGCTTCTGCCGCCGGCGCCGCATCGCCCCCGACTCTGTCCTCTGAACGGCCGGGGGCGGCGGAGGCGGGGGCGGGGGCGGCGGCGGGGGCGGGGGCGGGGGTGGGGGCGGCGGCGGCGGCGGCTCGCGTAGTTTGCGGCCCGATGAGACCGGCTGGCCGCGGCTGTGACACGCTCCACCGCGTACTGAACTGGAGGCGCTATGAGGAGGAGCTGCCAGTGCCTGCCAGCCACGTACTGAGCGGGAGGCACTCTGCGGAGGAGCCGCCATTGCCTGCCAGCCGCGTACAGACGTCAGGTCACACGCAGCACTGGGCCGATGTCGGTATTTACACACAAACCGGAATCGATAGGAATGGCTCGACGCTCCAACGGCATTGGAGGAGCAGGCTACCCAGTCGTCAACAAGAATAAGTGAAACGGAAATAATTAACATAGCATTTGATTGTAAGTACTTTCTGTTTCGCTTCGCCTTTCTTGAGACTATATGAAATCAAGTCATGAAATCAGAACACGTAAAATCGAAAACTAAAATATTACCAAAAATGGCTTTGGAAGTGTGAAATTAAATGTATCACCGAAGCTTATCGACGAGTGATTTCAGCACAGCGTATTCATAAGCATATCGTAAGCTTCAAGCTCTTTTTCTGAATTAAATAAATCGTGCCTACAATTTGTTCAATAGGTATCAAGATCCTAGCAACTTCTTGAAACGCCACCTCCCCGAAACAGGTGGTCATGAGTATCCTCTGAATCGGAGTGACACAGACATAACGCAAGAGAGCAAAAATATCAAGTCACGAATGCCCAGCTAAGAAATAGGAAAGAAGTAAAGCTAGAGATATGGAAAAGAGCAGGGTTGTGAATTATGACGCGTTTGCAGTTAGCGATACCTCATATTGCGTTCGTGAACAAAGTTTGCAGATTCCTTCAAATAGCTTAGAACAGGAGGAAATTGCATAATTCGGATAATAAAACTCATGCAGTGAAGACATTTTTATCGTTTTTTTGTTTTGTTTTTACCATAATAGATTAATCACCGGAGGCCATTATATTTTAGCGGGATGACTAGGACAATCCTTTCAGATATCCTACAAATTGGCCTAGAGATACACCTGGACCACACGTAGTTTCACATGTTGGTGAGGTATATTTCAATTTGTTTCATATTCACGGCTAACTATTTGTCCACGTAAATATATGCGACAAGAACAATTTGAAATTGAACTGGACGATTTAAGGGACACGATTTATCGTATACGTTGCTGGCGAACCTCAAATTGACATCTTATGATACGTAGCGTGAAATGAAACAAACTTCATGTGAATGTGACTTGTGGTCTACCTGCGCACTAAGTTAGAAGCCATTTGCAGAGGCTCCAAACTGGTACTAAATTGTGACCGCGTAAATGTGTCGGTAAGTTCGATCGCATATACATTTAGGTATATAAGCTTTGTAATGTTATGATTGAGCATTACAAAAGATAATCGTTTTGTTGCGGTTAGGTGGTAACTGGTAGGTATGGAATGCCGAAGCTGGTCATTGCTGAGTGGAATATCGGCTAATGTCCAGCTAGTGGTCAGGTGACGGCTTAAAGTTCCTACCATACGGCCACGAACGGTCACATTTGCATGCAAGTTATGCACTAAAAAATCGATGGTACGGACAAGGGTGAAAAATAAAACCCTTTCTGCGTAGTAAGGGAAACATTAAAATCCATCCTACGACAAACAACACAGAAGATATTGATTTATGAAAGAGTCCTCGGACTTGGGTTGGGATTCTTGAAAGCTTTCGGTTCCTACGGTAACATTGATACCTCTTAGTACGGTGAATGATATGCCTGATAATGACAAATAAATTGATACCATATACGGTATATGATACCTGCATGTTGATTCTCAGTAACACGAGTTTAACTTCCCGCTATTTATTACAAAGCAATTCCTCCGTCGTCGGACCGTCCCTTCCCTGACCTGTTTGGGCGGCACAGACGCGATACGCGGCGCCTGCCGCGACACGCTACCAATCTGAGGCGGCGGAACATCACCGACACGGGGCTGCTTGGCAGGCGGGGACGCGCCGCCGTCAGCACCACTCTGAAACGGAGGGCAGCCGTCAGCTCCACTCTGAAACGGAGGGAAGCCGTCAGACGGGGGAGAGAGGCGCGCCGCCGTCAGCATCCACCCTGAAACGGAGGGCAGCCGTCAGCATCACCCTGAAACGGAGGGAAGCCGTCAGACACGGGAGAGAGACGCGCCGCCGTCAGCATCACTCTGAAACACCACTCTGAAACGGAGGGAAGCCGTCAGCTCCACTCTGAAACGGAGGGCAGCCGTCAGCACCACCCTGAAACGGAGGGAAGCCGTCAGACACGGGAGAGAGGCGCGCCACCGTCAGCATCACCCTGAAACGGAGGGCAGCCGTCAGCACCACCCTGAAACGGAGGGAAGCCGTCAGAGACGCTGTGACGCGGCGCGATACGGCTTCGGTGGCCGATGCTAACTGCTCAGCTGGTGGGGCGATGTGACAACAAAACAAACTGCATGCTCTGCCCGGCTACGATGTATTGAGCCAAAGCCGGGTACAACAAAAGAAGGCACTGTTAGCGCTAGTGGCTACACCAACCACAGCGAGCGTTCTGCACTGCACCAACCACTTGGCTCGTCCGAGTGGCTGAACGTGCTGGACGGCTGGGACGTGCTGGACGCACCAGGTACGTAGTCTAACTCTAGTGCTGGGCGTACCTGGTGTGTCGGAGACCGCTGCAGTCTCCTGGTGCCGACACTGGCCGACTGACCTGTCTGCGGTGGGTCGCAGCGGCGTCAGACACGGCTGGGGACGCACTGTGCCACTGGAGAGGTCATGGCGGACTGACCTGTCTGCGGTGGGTCGCAGCCGGCGTCAGACACGGCTGGGGACGCACTGTGCCCACTGGAGAGATCATGGCGGACTGACCTGTCTGCGGTGGGTCACAGCCGGCGTCAGACACGGCTGGGGACGCACTGTGCCCACTGGGGAGGTCATGGCGGACTGACCTGTCTGCGGTGGGTCGCAGCCGGCGTCAGACACGGCTGGGGACGCACTGTGCCCACTGGAGAGGTCATGGCGGACTGACCTGTCTTGCAGTGGGTCGCAGCCGCGCAGACACGCGCTGGGGGACGCACTGTACCACTGGGGAGGTCATGGCGGACTGACCTGTTGCGGTGGGGGTCGCAGCCGGCGTCAGACACGGCTGGGGAGCACTGTACCCCTGGGGAGGTCATGCGGACTGACCTGTCCTGCGGTGCGTCGCAGCCGGCGTCAGACACGGCTGGGGACGCACTGTACCCACTGGGGAGGTCATGGTGGACTGACCTGTCTGCGGTGGGTGGCAGCCGGCGTCAGCTGGGGACCGCACTGTGCCACTGGAGAGGTTCATGGCGGACCTGACCTGTCTGCGGTGGGGTGGCCAGCCGGCGTCAGACACGGCTGGGGACGCACTGTGCCCACTGGAGAGGTCATGGCGGACTGACCTGTCTGCGGTGGGTGGCGCCGGGTCGTTGGGGACGCACTGTGCCACTGGAGAGGTTCATGGCGGACTGACCTTGTCTGCGGTGGGTCGCAGCCGGCGTCAGACACGGCTGGGGACGCACTGTGCCCACTGGAGAGGTCAGGCAGGTGGCCCGGGCGGCCAGGGGAGGCACCACCGCCGCCGCTGCCGCCACCGGCTGACGGCTCTCCTGCAAACACGTCACACAGTGAAGCAATGCACGAATAGGGTGACCTCTTTGGTATAAGTCTATTCTTTAGATATGCAAGATTGTCTGGCCCGTTGCATTATGTCATGTGATTTAAAAAAGAACGAAAGTGGTAATAGGGAAACATGAACCAAAGAAGCCGGGCCAAGAACTTTGGAACGCTTGAATTCTGTTCTCGTGCCATCAAATGCCCATAAGACAATAATGATCCATGTAATGAACGAAAACGAAACACCGCATAGGGACAAGGACAACCGTAACAAACACCTCTCGATTTCTGTTGTCAGCGCTTCAAAACAAAGCATGTGATTAGGCAATGGGCATGTTGGACGGCAGATCAATTTCCCATAAACCACGGAAATACGAGCGAGCGCTTCGCGCTCGCTCGTAACCACCACGAATTTAACCCTAGGCAGCCACCAAGAAGCTGTCCAGTTCCACGGCCATAGAAAACGAAGCTGTCGCATACCAACTGGATATCGCTGAATTGTGTCAGCACGGTGCCTCAGATAGCGGCGGTAATCAGCCGTACGGAAATACAGGCGCGGCACAGCGGCCGAGGCACGACATTGTCTTTCCCATGCCAGACTCCATGGGAACGTAATAAGACTGATATACCTACTATTGCAGCTCTGGTAAAAATCCGTCGTCTGGCTGAGACATATCCGGTGTGTGGTGCGCAATAACTCGGCGTGCCTGCCACGATTGCAGCACGCACGGAATGGTATGCAAGAGGCGTCGACACATGCCCGTGCTCGTATCCCGGACATGGTCCGTAGGACTTTGTGCAGTGGCCGCGAGCACTGGGTACAGTGGCATATCTGGCAGCTTTCTCATTTAGAGGCACACACAAAGAACAGGCCTCTTCCCAAAAAATCTGCACGAGCTGTATTACCTGCGTCAAATATGTTCATTACACATATGCAGATTCCTCTGCCGCTCGTTGAGTTATGAATCGGCTAAGTTTTTTTTTTTAAGAAAGTACACGGAATAAGGATTGTAATGGGCACAGTTGGAGACTTCTCACAAGTCTACTAGTTTAAGCCCACTATCATGGGTAGCAATTTCCACGCCTTTTAGAACAAATCTTGCTATTTAATTTACCTATTCGCTTTCTGGTTTGTTAGTTTTTGTAATGTTTAGTCGTATCTTGCTTTAAAGGGAAATAGCTTCACGTTGGATTGGTTTTTTCAAACACAATTGATTATAAATTTTGAAATTGAACCAACTTATTTCGCATAATGTAAAAAATAGCCATACATCGCGCACGGATTCAAGAGATAGAAGGACGTACATTATTGATTTCCTCAAAGAAAAACTATATGCGTTCTCCCTCCGCAACGTTCAAACGTGGCTCAGCCAATCAAATACTTCGAATGCTAGTCGCTAAGAAATTACTGGTATCGGCCTTTGCCAGGCGCGTGAGGCCCACATTTCTTGACATTCTTTATCTTAAAAGGCCCACATTCGCTCTTCGACAAAAGTCAAAATACTATCGGTCGCTGGCAGACCCTCTCCAGCCCAGAAACTGCAGGTAGGAGTTTTTTCACACGGGCTAACAAAACTGCTATCTCCAGTTCAAAACCCAAATGTTGAAGGTTGAAACATTTCCTTAAATTGTTGAGTGTTCCGGAATCTTTATTCTCTACTTAACAGATTCAATTTGTTTATTATCTCCGTGAGAAAAGTTTCTCTCTTCATGTGTTCGAAATGTCCGAGGTTTGTACAACTGAGGTAGTCCCGGATGGTTCTGTCATTCCTAATTTGAAACAAGTGAGCCAAATCTACTGCGTGCAGGTGGTGGAGAATTTTGTGAACTTCGATCACGTCTCCTCGCTCTCTTCTTTCTTCTTTCTTTAGCTCAATTTTGGGGTAGTTTACAAAAAGCAGCGCGCCGCAGGGTGTCGCCTTTCCAACGCACGTCTTGAAAAAGTCACTAGCATTGGCTCACAACACCAGTCATCATGGTACCTGCGCTGTCAAAATGAGACTCAGAACCAAAGCTCTCGATACGTACATTTAGCTGCTTTTCCTTGTCCTCCGGCAATGTATAAGCTCCATTAAAGGGACACTGCCACCTTAACATTAAATTTGAGCTGAGATAGCCATTTTCCGTGCTTGACATTGCAATTATGTATGGTATAAGTTAAAACAACCACAGAGGTCGAATCACAAATAAATTTGAATTCGGTTTTGACATCTGCAAAATCGGGGTCGAACGACTGGAGCCTCCTGCATTTCTTCGCCCGACTTGGGGGGGGGGGTTGTTTGAAACGCCCCCCCCCCTAACTTCGGCTCCCATGGTATGTCAGACCGAAAACAAAATGACATTGCTTCGAACCGTATATCGAAAAAATCATTTCGAAACTATTCAGACTTTTTTTTCGCTCACGTCAAAACTCAGGTCACTAGAGGCATCGAAAGTCAAATTTTCAAGTTTTAGGACATCGCTCCAGAAACCCCAATATCTCGGAAACTATACTATCTGAAAAAACGTTAAAAAAAAACTAATCGCTAGCAATGAAAATTGCTATCGCATTTATGTCCTCGAAAAATTGACCTCAGGTCAATAGTTTAGGTTCTAAGAGGTCAGTAAAGTAAAAAAAGCTGATTTTGTCGCAAAAAAAAAACATTTTCGTGAATAACTTCCTCTACCTAACATAGAGTAACGCCATTTCTGTTTACGCCATCGTGTTTGTCTCGTCAAGAGGCGCTTTGAATATGTTCAAATTTGATCATGTTAAGGATAACTTAAAAAATGACCTCAGTGCAAAGGTCAGTTGGTTGACCCACTAGGTCATGTTTGAATATCAGTAGATTGTCCTTGACGAGACCAAAACACACTGGTGAAAGTGCAGTTCTGCTATCTTCACGTATGGCCAGAGTTATTGACCGAAAAGGTTTGGTGACCTCGGATGACCTCAGATGACCCGTTATGTTCCCGAGCAAAACCTGCATATGGATCATACATAATATCAATATGTGAAACATCCATCCAGAAGGAAATGACTGATATCGTCGAACAAAGAAAAGCATCTTGAGTTATTTCTCCATTGTATCCCATATAATGGGGAAGATTGCACGCAAAATTGACCCGACCTAAGGTCCACCGGATACAAAATATAAATTTACATTTGTAAGATTTTTACTAAGTACTTAATGTATCCTGAAAGTTAACCTAAATCGATCTTAAAAAGCTAGTAGTTATCGGACGAACCTGTGTATATATGTTTGTTCAGGTGAGGTAGGATCACTCACCTGACCTGCGTGGACGCTGACCTGACCCTGTACACGATCAACTTGAATTTTAGAAATGTCCGGAAAGGAATCAGTGGAATAGTTATGCAAATTTGGCGGCGCTACGCGCCGCCGTTGTTTCGTTTAATCTTGAATAAAACATGAAGGGGGTGTTCCAACCCCCCAAGTGGGGCCGCGGTTACTTAAAATTGTTTGATTATAGTCTACTTGTTTTACCTTTAGCCATACATTAGCCATACACTAGCCATACATATGGCAGCGTTAAGGTATTCTCTATATCCCAAAATTCCTTCATATGACGTCATCAGCTCAAATATTAAAACTTATTTGTTTATGAAATTGAGCACTGTTTGTGAGAAACAAATGTCATAATCGTGTTCGGCAGTAATTACTTCATATTAAGCGCCACAAGCGGCGAACATTTGAGAACTTCTGGAAAGGTGGCAGTGTCCCTTTAACCCTATTACTGTCGAGGGGTCGGGCCGAATCGGCCCCCCATTGAGGTTTTTCGCGTACAGTTCATTCATAACTCAACCGAGAATCTTCAAACTTGCTGACTTTTCTTTCAAACGTTTCATTGTGCATCGAATGGTGTATTTTTTTCCCAAATATTAAATCATTAAAGAGGAGGGTCCAGGACAGTTTGTAGGGGGGGGGGGCGTGTTCGGCCGTTTTGACACAAAAATCTTTGCATGGTTAAGCACTCGTGGAGAGTGGTGTGTTGCCGAGAAGTGTTAGCGAAAACAGAAATCGGTAGAGAATTGACTGTTCTTTCAGATGGCAATCTCGAAATTTCAAAATTTTGAATTTTAAAATCAATTTTGTTTTAAAAACATGTTTTTTCACAAAATAATGCAAGTTTTTATTTTCACGACGTTTAAAAAAATGAATATATGTGAGAGAAAACATGCCAAATAATATGTGTTGAAAGTTTCAGGGTGATATCTAAAATATGTGATGAACCTGATGTCAAGTCAAATGCTAAACCTTCCAATAATAAATATAATTGTTGAAATTAAAAATAAGGGTTTAAACATTTTATTAATCCAATTATTTGCAGTATCACGTCATATTAGGCCCCTTCTTGATGAACTCGAATGAAATTTGTAGTCAGTGAACTTTTGAAAGGTCATTCAAGGTCACGAACACTTTTTTATCAATAGCTCGTGACAGGAACACTATAGAGACTCGCAAATGGCCTCGAAACGTTTGTCTCGTCAATACGCATCTTTTTATATGCAGTTTGACCGACCACCTTGACCTTGACCCGGTGTCAAATTTTCGATTTTACAAAATTTGTATATTTCGAACCGCAATGGCGAGAGAAACACGATGGTATTAAAATAATTACTCTATATGTTTTATATAAAAAGTTATTAATGAACATTTTTTTAACCTCTATAGCCCAAACCATTGACCTGAGGTCATTCCTGATGCCAGGATGGCGAACGGCAGTTCAAACTGCTTTACAGCACATTTTCGGATTCCTCCTAGCTGCCATAGTTTCCGAGATAATGGCAAGGTTTCCTGAAAATGTCATGTTTTGGCAAATATGACTTTTGATGACGTCATTTGACCTTGAGGATAGTGACCCAAGGTCACACAAATTTGACAAAATAAATTTAATTGTCGACCCTAACCACATACCAAGTTCAATGTTTCTAGCTCTTATGGCAGCCGAGATCTGAGGGGGGCGAATAAGCCCCCCCCGACAGATTCGTACTTTTCATCCCTCCAGGAAAAGGGTTAACAAGGACAGATGGTTTTGATGCTCTTTAAAAAGGCATGTTATTCGTAGGTGTAAGACGTGCTTCGCCCAGAATGGTCATTCTAAGAACAGTTATAATGTTTGCTTTAGTCTAAAATATGGTAGAAAAGTACTTGTATATGGGATACAAATATTGCAAAGGTACGGAGAAACGATCCCAACCACCACAACAATGAATTTCAGCTACAACATCCCTAAAAGTTCGCAGGCATGCATCAGTAGATACGCATCAGCGTGAGGGTTCAATGGTCATAGGGACTCTGGCTTGACAATATAAATCGAATATCCAGGTAACACACACATCTGTGTTATAGGCTCTGCGTTGATCGCCTCTGACATCATGATTTATTTCCATTTAGTCACCATTTTGCTACCACCAACCAAATAGACAAATACCTGCATCAGTTCGCCTGAACCATTCAGCTAGCGACTCATGCTCCTGGCACGTCGAGCGTCACTGAGTCATTGACTCTCTTGGAAGACGACGTGACTACTGGGTGACCGCAGAGATTATATGGAATTTGACCGGCACCATTCTGCTCCATGCGTCATACGCTGAATTTGAGAAACTTCCGAAGATGTAAGCACATGGCACACAGCCAAGAGGCACGTAGCCGCTGCTTTCAAACTTCGTTTTTGCCACCGAGCCAATTCAATCGGTCGCCATCGTAGCCAGGTGCATACCATTAAAATACATGCGTAGGCTATGGTAGAACAGGCAACGCCGTTGATAGCCTGCAAAGTCGGCAGGGAACATATACAACAAATCATTTAGAGTGGAAATGGATGCGTAAATGTCTGCCAATACTGTGACTCCCTACAAACAATTTAATTCAATTTTGGCAACCTTCCAATCATTATGGAACACATAACCACAATAACCTGTCATTCCGTTGTCCGTAGCTCGTACCAACTCGTTCGTAGCTACTTGATTGCTCAGTAGAGAACAGCAGTGCACCAACGTTGAATTTATCAGCGAAACATTCCTATACTAGACCTTGCTTTGAGATCTATATGAGGTGGAGCTGGGATCAAAACACGGTTTGAATCTCGCCTTGCATTATATGGATTTTCAACGACTAAGGAAAATGGATACGTAAAAATATAATTTCCTGTTTTGGCCAAATACAGAAAAAATGCATCTGTAGTTGTCAGATGCAGTCCTGTTCACACGTCGAAAGAAACGGTTGGGTCGTATCATATCGCATTGCTCAATTCTACTCCTATTGAAAAGAAACTAGCTGTCGCCTGTCGCTAGCTATGACATTGCCTGTTCAGTGCTGTGATTACCGAGCGGATGGGAGGTCTTCTTTCAACTGGTGGACAATCTACGTTAATGAAGCGGTCCAACCATAGCCATGGGTTTCTGAGTCTTATATTTCTTTGCGCAACTAATCGGTTGATGTAACTTGAAAATTTTGCGACACAACAAAGTTCATCGTTAAAAATATCGTGTTCAATTTGATTAAACTCTGCATTGTTCATGTTTAGGAGCAGCGCCGACGCACAGGCCACTGTCTTCCTTATATTTGGTCGTGGGATTGCTCAACTTGCGGCCATGACCATCACCGGCCCTAGCGCTCGGCCGGCCTCGGCTGACCCGTTCATCACGGACCGCTCACGGCTTAGCGCTCGGCCGGCGCCGGCGGCTGACCCGTTTCAGTCACGTGACCCATCACCGCCTAGCGCCTCGGCCGGCCTCGGGCTGACCCGTCAGTTCACGTGACCGCTCACCGGCCTAGCGCTCGGCCCGGCCTCGGCGCTGGACCCGTTCAGTCAACGTGACCCATCACCGGCCTAGCGCTCGGCCGGCCTCGGCTGACCCGTTCAGTCACGTGACCCATTTCACGGCTTAGCGCTCGGCCGGCCTCGGGCTGACCGTTCAGTCACTGACCCATCACCGGGCCTAGCGCTCGGCCGGCCTCGGCTACCCCGTTTCAGTCACGTGGACCATCACCGGCCTAGCGCTCGGCCGGCCTCGGATAGACCCGTTCAGTCACGTGACCCCATTCACCGCCTAGCGCTCGGCCGGGCCTCGGCTGACCCGTTCAGTCACGTGACCCATCACCGGCCTAGCCTTTCGGCCGGCCTCGGCGTGACCCGTTCAGTCACGTGACCCTCACCGCCCTAGCGCTCGGCCGGGGCCCTCGGCTGAACCCGTTCAGTCACGTGGACCCATCCACTGGCCTAGCGCATCGGCCGGCCTCGGCTGACCCTTCAGTCACGTGACCCATACCGGCCTAGCGCTCGGGCCGGCCTCGCGACCCGGTTCAGTCACGTGACCATTCACCGGCCTAGCGTCGGCCGCCTCGGCTGACCCGTTTCAGTCACGTGACCCATCACCGGCCTAGCGCTCGGCCGGCCTCGGCTGACCCGTTCAGTCACGTGACCCATCACGGCCTTAGCGCTCTGGCCGGCCTCGGGCTGGACCCGTTCAGTCACGTGACCCATCCCGCCAGCGCTCGGCCGGCCTCGGCTGACCCGTTCAGTTCACGTACCACCACCGGCCTAGCGCTCGCGCCGGCCTCGCTGACCCGTTCCAGTCACGTGAACCATCCACTGGCCTAGCGCTCGGCCGCCTCGGGCTGACCCGTTCAGTCACGTGACCCGTCACCTGCCTAAGCGCTCGGCCGGCCTCGGCTGACCCGTTCAGTCACGTGACCCATCCACCGGCCTAGCGCTTCTGCCGGCCTCGGCTGACCCGTTCAGTCAACGTGACCATCACTGGCTAGCGGCTCGGCCGGCCTCGGGCTGACCCGTTCAGTCACGTACCCATCACCGCCTAGCGCTCGGCCGGCCTCGGGCTGACCCGTTCAGTTCACGTGACCCATCAACTGGCCTAGCCGCTCGGCCGGCCTCGGCTGACCCGTTCAGTCACGGTTGACCATCACTGGCCTAGCGCTCGGCCGGCCTCGGCTGACCGTTCAGTCACGTGACCCATCACGGGCCTAATGCGCGTCGGCCGGCCTCGGCTGACCCGTCAGTCACGTGACCCATCACTGGCCTAGCGCTCGGCCGGCCTCGCTGACCCGTTCAGTCACGTGACCCATCACCGGCCTACGCTCGGCCGGCCTCGGCTGCAACCCGTTCAGTCACGGTGACCCGCTCACCACTGACCCATCACCGCCTTAGCGCTCGGCCGGCCTCGGTGACCCGTTCAGCTCACGTGACCCATCACCGGCCTAGCGCTCGGCCGGCCTCGGCTGACCCGTTCAGTCACGTGACCGCTCACGGTCAGCGAAAGACGGCTACCGGGGTTCACCGTCCCTAGCATGTCCTGTTAAACCCAAAGCAAGGTTTAACTCTGAATTATATATGTGTTATATTTAAAGGGACTGTCCCACCTTAACATAAGATTTGAGTTGAGATAGCCATTTTGCGTGCTTGGCATTTGAAATTATGTATGGTATAAGTTAAAACAACACTGAGGTCGAATCACAGAGTGAAATTCGAGTTTGATTTGTGCAATCTGTACATCGCCAGCCCCCAATGTATTTGAATGGTGGCCGTGAAGCCGATTGTCGTAGTCTCTCTTTTTGCTAAAGTTGAATTACAGTCGACATTGCTTTACCCTTTGGCCATACATTATATCATACACTAGGTCCTACTTATAAACAGCGTGAAGGTTTATTTTTTTTCCCAAAAATTCCTTCATATGGACCGTTCATTCAGCCCAAATATTAAACTGATTGTTTTATTAAATTGAGCACCGTTCGTGAGAAACAAATGTCATAATTCGTTGTTCAGCCAGCATTCACTTCATATTTTGCACCACAAACGACGTACATTTGACACATTTTTTGAAAGTGGGACAGTCCCTTTAACAGAAACTTATAACTTTTCCATTAAACATGAACATATCGAGGGAAATTCAGTAAACTACGTAATATCAGATATCAGCACGGCTCAAGCAGAAAGAAGTCACAAAAAGGAATGTCATACTATGTTAATGGACAAGGCGATTCAATTTGGGACAGTACAGCGGTAGTACAGCGAGCATACACATTGTCACTGTCTAATGGAACTGCCGGAGCCGAGTGGCAGTAGTCGATACTATCGACTATTGCCACTCGGCTCTGGAAGTTACTATCGACGATAGTAGTGCATACATAGGTGAACCGTCTGCAACCTTGCTGAAACTGTCAGCCATTAATTCCATCGATTGTAGAAGAGAACAATGCACGTTATTATTTTTTATACAAATAATTCCGAAGTCATGGTCATGACTTGTTGCGGCCTTGAGTATACCGTTCAAGCGATATGTTCGCAGGGAATGGCGTTCACATGTTTTGAATAAATCACAGCAGTGACGTCCATGCAGGGGAAGCGACTCGTGCTACCAAATAGTTCATAAGCACTTGCTTTCGTAATCTGGCCACAGCTAGCTAAAAAGCCTCAATCCTGCTGTTATAGTATAGAGGCGCGGATAGCGGCACCCACGGCACTTTGCAGTCATGATAACGCAGACACCACACCGTGCGATGCATCGACTGATGTGATTTCGAGTCCAGCGGTTGGGTGTTAAAACACTTGCCAACTGAACAAACTAAGCAGAAGCACATTTCCACAAATATTTTCTAAGGATTCGTCATATTTGTTCAATGAGATCAACTGGAATCACCATCCGTACGCCAGACGACCATCTTGCGATGCACTATATGCACGGTGCTAAGGTCACGCAATGTCTAATCGGCGGTATTTGCAAGCTTTCATTTGTGACTTTACACTGCAGCACCGTGCGTGACTTCAGCGTCAGCTGACAGTGATCCGTGAGGCCCCGATCAACCAACACCTCACATTGCTGGTTTGACTGGGATATGCTGATTGGAGTGGGAGTGTCGTGCGACAAATGTGTGAGTTGTGACATGAGTGTCGCATAACGTGTGAGAGTGACGTGAGACGCATGACGGGTGTCGTGCCGTACGACATGAATCGTATTACGAGCTACAGTGCCCTAATGAAATATGACGTATGAATTGTGACGTATGACGCATAACGTATGTGTGACGCACGACGTATGACGCATGACGCATAACGCATGACGCATGACCTGTGACGCATAACGCATAACGCATGACGCATGACGCATAACGCATGACGCATAACGTATGACCTGTGACGCATGCCGTATAACATGTACCTCATCTGTCGGGACGTCCTCGTTCTGACCTGCTGGGCGAGGCGGCGCTCCCAGCCGTATAACATGTACCTCCTCTGTCGGGACGTCCTCGTTCTGACCTGCTGGGCGAGCCGGCGCTGATGGCTGAGCAGCTGCTCGGACAGCCGCTCGGAGAGTCGGCGGGTCTCGGTGACGGCAGAGGTCACCTGCTCGGCAGCCGAGGTCAGCTGCTGCACCGTCTCCCGGTCACCGGCCGACAGTGACGCCGCCGGGGCCGACCTGCCGAGACAGGCGGACACGGGGGTGAGGAGGACGTGTGGTGTGGTGGCAAGACGCGAGGCAGTGCGGCTGCGGTGAACGGAACGCTACTGTACGGGTTGAGGGCGGCGTCACTACAACCACCGCAAATAACTTGGTTTGAGGGTCAGGTTAAAAAAGTTTCACATTATTTTATCAACTCATCGGATTTCGCTTCCTTATGCATGAGTACATGATTTAAAACAAACTTGTATCAGCAAGATTTTCCTTATCTTCTTTACAATCTGAAATGTGATGTTTTTAAGGAGCATGGCCCCTTTCGGAGCCTTATGCCAATGGTACAGGTCGACTCGTACAGGTTGACATTCTCGGCCGTCTTACAATGCGATCTATAGAAAAGAGACCGACAACCGTGTCAGTACGACCAGCCAGAAGCACACACAGACCACAGTGTCCGGTGTCTAATGTCTGTCTGTAACCTGACCTGCCTCTCTGACCTCGGCTTCCGCGTCTCACCTGTCAAGCTCGAGCTGACGCTGCAGTTGCTGGACGCGCTCGGCCGTGCCGCTGGTCCGTCGCTCCACCTCCGACACCGCCTGCCGCAGGCCGTGCAGGGCCGACAGCACCTGCTGGTCCGACTGGAGGGAAACAACAGCGTCATACAGTATCTACGGGCCGTGCAGGGCCGACAGCACCTGCTAGGTCCCGACTGGAGGGGAACAACACGGCGTCAGTACAGTATCTTGCGGACCGTGCAGGGCCCGACAGCACCTTGCGTCCGACTGGAGGGACAACACGGCGTCAGTACAGTATCTAGCGGCCATGCAGGGCAGACAGCCCTTGGCTGTCCGACTGGAGGAAACAACAACGGCGTCAGTACAGTATCTAGCGGGCGTGGCCAGGGCCGACAGCACCTGCTGGTCCGACTGGAGGGAACAACACGGCGTCAGTACAGTAATACTAGCGGGCCGTGCAGGGACGACAGCACCTGCTGGTTCCGAACTGGAGGAAACAACACGGCGTCAGTTCAGTACTAGCGGGCCGTGAGGCAACAGCACCTGCTGGTCCGATGAGGGGAAACAAACGGCGTCAGTACAGTATCTAGCGGCCGTGCAGGGCAGACAGCACCTGCTGGTCCGATGGAGGGAAACAACACGGCGTCAAGTACAGTATCTAGCGGGCCGTGCAGGGCCGACAGCACCTGCTGGTCCGAACTGGAGGGGAACAACACGCGTCAGTTAGCAGTATCTTAAGCGGGCCGTGCAGGGCCGACAGCACCTGCTGGTCCGACTGGAGAGAAAACCGGCGTCAGTACAGTATCTAGCGGCCGTGCAGGGCAGACAGCAACCTGCTGGTCCACTGGAGGGAACAACAACGGCGTCAGTACAGTATCTAGCGCCGTGCAGGGCCGACAGCACCTGCTGTCCGACTGAGGGAAACAGCACGCGTCAGTACAGTTCTAGCGGCCGTCGCAGGGCCGACAGACCTGACTGGTCCCCGACTGGAGGAAAACAACACGGCGTCAGTCAGTCAATCTAGCGGGCCGTGCAGGGCCGACAGCCAAACCTGCTGTCCGTGGGACTGGAGGGAACAACACGGCGTCAGTACAGTATCTAGCGGGGCCCGTGCAGGGCCGACAGCACCTGCTGTCCAACTGGAAGGGAAACAACACGGCGTCAGTACAGTATCTAGCGGGCCGTGCAGGCCGCAGCACCTGCTGGTCCGACTGGAGGGGAACAACACGGCGTCAGTCGTATCTAGCGGGCCGTGCAGGGCCGACGAGCACCGCTTGTCCACTGGAGGGAACAACACGGTGGTGTACCGTATCTAGCGGGCTGTGCAGGGTCGACAAGCCCTGCTGGTCGAACTGGAGGAACAACACGGCGTCAGTACAAGTATCTAGCGGGCCGTGCAGGGTCGAAGCACTGCTGGTCCGACTGGAAGGGACAACACGGGTCAAGTAAGTATCTAGCGGCTCGTGCAGGGCACAGCCCGCCTGGTCCACTGGAGGAACAACAGGCGTCCAGTACAGTAATCTAGCGGGCCGTGCAGGCCGACAGCACCTGCTTGGTCCGACTGGAGGGAAACAACACGGCGTCCAGTACAGTAATCCTAGCGCCGTGCAGGCGACGCACCTGCTGGTCCGACTGGAGGGGAACAACACGGCCGTCAGTACCAGTATCTAGCGGCCGTGCAGGGCGACAGCACCTGCTGGTCCCGCACCTGGAGGAACACAACGGCGTCAGTACAGTATCTGCGGGCCATGCAGGGCCGACAGACCTGCTGGTCCGACTGGAGGGAAAACAACACCGGGCGCTCATACAGTATTCTAGCGGGGCCGTGCAGGCCGACAGCCCTGCTGGTCCGACTGGAGGGGAATCAACACGCGTTAGTACAGTATCAGGGGCCGTGCAGCGCCGACAGCACCTGCTGGTCCGAACTGGAGGGAAACACACGGCGTTAGTACAGTATCTAGCGGGCCGTGCAGGGCCGACAGCACTGCTGGCCCGACTGGAGGGAAACACCACGGCGTCAAGTACTAGTATCTACGGGCCGTGCAGGGCCGACAGCACCTGCTGGTCCGACTGGAAAGGAAAAAAAACAATCACGGCCCGTCAGTACAGTATCTAGCGGGCCGTGCAGGGCGACACCACCTGCTGGTCCGACTGGAGGGAACAACACGGCGTTAGTAACAGAACTAGCGGCCGTGCAGGGCAGACAGCACCTGCTGGTCCGACTGGAAGGGGAAACAAACAGGCGTCATACAGTATCTAGCGGCCGTGCAGGGCCGACAGCACCTGCTTGGTCCGACTGGAGGGAAACCACACACGGCGTCAGTACAGTATCTAGCAGGCCGTGCAGGGCCGACAGCACTGCCTGGTCGACTGAGGAAACAACACGCGTCAGTACAGTATCTAGCGGGCCGTGCAGGGCCGACAGCACCTGCTGGTCCACTGGAGGGAACAACACGGCGTTAGTACAGTATCTAGCAGGCCGTGCAGGGCAGACAGCCCTGCTGGTCCGACTGGAGGGAAACAACACGGCGTCAGTACAGTATCTAGCAGGCCGTGCAGGGCCGACAGCACTGCTGGTCCGACTGGAGGGGAACAACAGCGTCAGTACAGTATCTAGCGGGCCGTGCAGGGCCGACAGCCCTGTGGCCGACTGGAGGGTAACAACACGCGCATAACAGTAATCTACAGGGCCGACAGCAACCTGCTGGTTCCGACTGGAGGGAAAACACGGCGTCAGTTACAGTATCTAGACGGGCAGTGCAGGGCGACGCACCTGCTGGTCCACTGGAGGGTACAACACGGCGTCAGTACAGTAATCTAGCGGGTGTGCAGGGCCGACAGCACCTGCTGGTCCGACTGGAGGGAAAACAACACGGCGTCAGTACAGTATCTAGCGGGCCGTGCAGGGCCGACAGCACCTGCTGGTACGACTGGAGGGAACAACACGGCGTCAGTACAGTATCTAGCGGGCCGTGCAGGGCCGACAGCACTGCTGGTCCGACTGGAGGGGAAACAACCACGGCTCAGTACAGTATCTAGCGGCCGTGCAGGGCCGTACAGCACCTGCCTGTCCGCTGAGGGAAACAACACGGCGTTAGTACAGTATCTTAGCGGCCGTGCAGGGCCACAGACCTGCTGGTCCACTGAGGGAACAACACGGCGTTTAGTAACAGTATCTAGCAGCTGTAGGGCCGACAGCACCTGCGGTCCGACTGGTAGGGGAAACAATTCACGTCAGTACAGTTCTAGCGGGCCCGTGCAGGGCGACAGCACCTTGCTGTCCGACTGGAGGGAAAACAACACGGCCGTCAGTACAGTATCTAAGCGGCGTTTGAGGGCCGACAGCACCTGCCATCTGGTACGACTGGAGGGAACAAGCACGGCGTCAGTACAGTATCTAGCAGGGCCGTGCAGGGACGACAGCACCTGCTGGTCCGACTGGAGGGAACAACACGGCGTCAGTACAGTATCTAGCGGGCCGTGCAGGGCCGACAGCACCTGCTGGTCCGACTGGAGGGAAACAACACGGCGTCAGTACAGTATCTAGCGGGCCGTGCAGGGCCGACAGCACCTGCTGGTCCGACTGGAGGGGAACAACACGGCGTCAGTACAGTATCTAGCGGGCCGTGCAGGGCCGACAGCACCTGCTGGTCCGACTGGAGGGAACAACACGGCGTCAGTACAGTATCTGCCGCGAAGCACAACTCGGAATAGCATCGCCAGAGATTCAGAATCGCAGAGACAAAGCTAGCGGCTTTCAATTTTTGAATATAGAAATGAGTTAAAACCAGATAATAGCCGTTTTCACGATGATAACTATTTTGCACGAAATGTTTTAAACATTTTAAGATGTTTTAAAATGTTTTAGTATGGAAGTTTTAGTAGGTATATGATATATTCCAAGAAATAAATTACTCCCTAAGGCGATATTATCATTATTGAAGAGGTATGGAAACATAAAATGAGCTCATCACAAGATTATGATACAAAATTGGCCGTTTCTAAAGAATATATGCGTCTAGAGTCCATTCGTTCATTGAAGCATACCGCCATACTAGTTACTCAATCAGGCAGCGTCGTGGATCACAGGTCTGTCTTCGCATGGCGCAATGATGCGCTAGAAACGATTCGCTGGCCGGCAAGTCCATTATGAGTCAAGGGGGTCAGGTTGTTGAGCGACCAATAGCGTGCCCGAGATAATAATGTTTCGGAATCTTCTGATAAATTTCAGTAGGTGAAGATCAACTAACAACTAACCTTTACATAATTTTCTTGCTAATTACCACCAAACCGCAATTTTGTAACATACTACATTCTTACCAACATATTACAAAATTCGGAGAGACATTTCAACTTTCAAGACAAAAATCGCTTGAAAAAGTTGCGTAGTTAAGGAATGGATAAGTATACTAAAACTTGCATACTAAAACATTGTAAATCATTAAAAAAAAACGCAAAATAGTCCATCGTGCAAGCGGCTAATATTGCTGACTGTAAGCTAAAGCCGCAGCAAACGTCTTAGCAGGGTGTAAACGTAAGATCGGTTTGGATTTGCAAAGTCGAAACAAACTAGAGGACCGAGGTGTCACTTTTCGGCTACCCGACCCAACCCACAAACCCACTTTAACTACCCACCACTACCCACATGACCATATAGGCTGCCAGCTACCCGCAAGTACCCACAAATATTTTTTAATCCTTATGTCTGCCATTTAATAACTCATTTTTAATGATGGACTGTTTTGTATTGATCTCTGCTCATTTACTGCGGTGCTTATATTTGTTCAAGCATCCCAATGCCCATCAAAATCCCTGTTTTGTTCCATTTTCAAAACTATGAAATCTGCTACCGCCAATACCCCTTCATTCAAATTATCGCTTGTGCTACCCGCTACTACCCACGTGGGTAGTAACTACCCACATCTGGTGGGTAGGTGGGTAGAAAAGTGGCACCTCTAAAACAAACCCATGCGATCTTCATGTGCGTTCCGTAATTTTGGAATGTCGTACAAAATCGACGTAAACGAGGATAAATCACGCATTTATAAGCATTATAAATTACAGCGTTAGCGATTTTGTACGAAGCTGAAGTTGATGAGTTTATGACAATGCAGTTTATGTTAAATGTGAAGTATATGCAAAAAACAAACATCGAACACACATATTAAAATTCATTGTATCAAACAAACGAAACTGTCTGTCAATATTTTCCTTAAAGAGAAAGAAAAAGAAACATATACCAAAATACAAATGTTATTAGTTACGGAAGGCCAAAGATCAAAAGTCCCCAGGATTTGTGGTACGAAAAGATTGTGATTTTAAATTCCACAAGTGAACGGAAGCAGCGCGACCGGATGTTAGGGGCCAGAGCTCACATAATAACTGCTGCTTGTCGTAAGGTTCTGAGCTCTGAAGGTCATTCAAAGAAATTGTTCGGGCTTCATCAATACAAAACATAAAGCCTGAGACGAAGCTAACGAAGGACATTGTGTAACTCCGTGAAGTCGGAATCGACGCTGGCTTAGTCGCCACGCTTACTTTGTGGAAAGCATGAATCGCGATACGTATTTTTACCACCAACATGCATTGTTTGACCCGCTCATAACGCAACTCAAGAGAGCTGTTTGACGAAGTTATGTTCTGCCAGGGTGTAACATTAAGTGACCGGGAGTCGGGCTGCGTGATACGACGCTTAACGAGCGCCAGCATTTCCCCATCGCCAATTCATGACTGCCAGCGCCGGAGCTTTAGAGGCGACGCATGTGAGATCTGCTCGATATGGAATTATCTGAGAGGCGAGACACGACCAATGGAGTGTTCCCGCGGTGTACCGAACATAACTGTCTGTCGGATAGCCAGCCAGTGCAGTGAAACGGTTATTTTTATACGGCCTTCAGGCTACTACCACTCTCGGAAGCGAATTTGTTTTGAAGTCGTTAAGACAAAGACCTGGGGCGCTATTTAATCGTCCCAAATCGTACGCTGCTGCTGGCTGCAGCCTTAACAATTAGGTACAAGCTGTTGATACAGAACTGAACAATGTTGACCTACGGGGCCTAATTGGAAGCATGGAATACTTACCGTTCCCAGCCACTTCATTTTTTTCAAAAGCGAATCACATTGATATCATGAGAAAAGGAATATAAAAAAGAGTAATTGAAATGAATAAAATGTCAATATTTATTATCACATACCGTCCTGCAATGTATGACGTCATATCACGGCCGGTTCAGAAAGCTGACAAAGGTCCCTGAGGCTGACTGACACTGACACCACACTTTTGCACACTGATAGTTTTGTGCATGGATCGCATTAGCTGTATATAAAACTCCACTCGTAACTGTCCCCTCGTTTGATTTCCGTTCCGTTCCGTTTATGTCCTGTTCTCGTTCCATTCCCGCCCTATTCCCGTCCTTAGCCCACGCGTTTCCGTCCAGCACATCAATTCATGTGCCCATCTACGTGCCCTTTCAAAGTCCTGTGTCAAACCTCGACGCGATGGCGGCAGCTCTCCTCCACTAACCTGCCGACATCCGTCCTCCACAGCGCGTCTCAGCACAGCATCCAGTCCCTCCAGTCTGTCCTCGAGCCGCTGCACACGGTCACCGGCCTGCCGCTGCGCCTTCTCCGTCTCCGTCTGCACGGCGCGCTCCACGCCGGCCAGCAGGCGCGGCAGCAGCGCGTGCCACAGCTCGGGCAGCGCCTGCACGTGCGCCGCCACCACCGTCACCGCCTCGCGCACGTCCCGCTCCAGCTGGCGCCGCTGCTGGCGCTCGTGGTCGATGCGGTGCTCGAGCGCGGCGCTCTTGGTGCGGAGGGAGCCGGCCGCCGCTGGGCCCGGGCCGTACTCCTGGCTGAGTCCCGAGACGGCCGAGTCCTGGCTGGGCTCGCCGGCGGCGGGACCGCGGGGCGGCGGGGCGGGAGGGTCGGTCAGCCACCGGCTCATCGGGTGCGGAGACACCTGCCCGGCACACGGGGATGAGGAGTGAGGCAATACGTATACAAATATTCCGACAGGAAACGGAGCGTTCATAGCAGAGGATCGTTGGCTTTCTTTTTTCGTAGCAAAACTGACAATCTGTAATTAACTTCTCTGATCAGAATACACAAGTGCATCTGCATTGTTTTGTCAAATGCACGCAGTTATTGACTAACTGGTGACTTCTAAGCTTACAAGTATTGTCTATCGTATCGATGGAGCTGCTGTTTGCCCAAACAATGATACGGATGTCTGGAAACTTGACACAAATAGGCAGTGTATGTCCGAAACAGACTGACCTTTCTCATATCAGCCAGGCCATACGGCTGGTGTGCGATTTCCTGCGACATTGGAGCCTGTGAGAAGTAGGTGCTCTGCGTATCCTGCGAGGGCGGGGGCAGATCACTGTGATGTGTTCTCTGCAGGAGCATACTGAGCGGTGGCGGCTCCAGAGGCGGCGGCTGGCCGTACAACACTGTCGAGCCCAGCCGACCGCCAGCCATCGGCCGGTCCATCGCTGCCGGCCACCTGGGATGACAGCGCAGCAGCGATGTGTCAATGTCACACGGGTGACAACAGCTAGCCGACTACAGCAGTGACACTGCCGACACTACCGGCTGCCTAAACAGCAACGGCATATCAACTACACACTACCGACACTACCGGCTACCTAAACAGCAACGACACATCAACACCACACTGCCGACACTACCGGCTACCTAAACTGGAACGGCATTCAACACCACACGCCGACACTACCGGCATATTTTTCGTAAACAACCATATCACACCACACTTGCCGGACATACGGCTACCTTAGAACAGCAACGGGATATTCAAACACCACTGCCACGACTTACGGCTAAACTAAACGCAACGACACTTCAACACCACACTGCCGACACTACCGGCTACCTAAACAGCAACGGCATATCAACACCACACTACCGACACTACCGGCTACCTAAACAGCAACGGCATATCAACACCACACTGCCGACACTACCGGCTATCTAAACAGCAACGGCATATCAACACCACACTGCCGACACTACCGGCTACCTAAACAGCAACGGACACATCAACACCAGTGGTGTTGATGTGTCGGCAGTGTGGTGTTACACCACACTGCCGACACTGCCGGCCACCTGGCACCTGCACAGTACTATCTAACTGTACTGTTCACTGCGGGTCACCCTAACAAAAGCGACACCAACAACATAACTGATACCACACAATGACCCCGTTTCCATGGCGGGCCGCTGAAATCCGATCTCCGAGAAAACGAGGGGTGGGAGAGGTCCGAATGTAATCCGGATCGCTTCTCGTACGGTCATGGAAACGCCCACTTGTAATCCCGATTTCCTTCGTGAGTGAAGGCGATTTAAAGCCTAACCGGATGCACTGTGCTCTTGAAAACAGGCTAATGACGAGCTGTCTGTTGGGCGCTGGACAGTGAATTGGACATAAATTTGATGCGTCTGATCACATCACTAGACTATTATGCATAATATTGTGTAACGGAATGTCGATAAGGTTGAACATCACATTCAACCCAAAGTGAAACGTAGCAATTTCGGGAGCAGTTAACTACTCACCTCACGGAAGTTATATTGTATTGGGATTTCAGCTGCCGTCTTGAATTGTCTCCATCGATAAAGCAAGTTTTGTTTTTGCTGTGCCACTCTGGTGAAATAATGCTACATGTCGTCGCTTCTATGGCTTTAGTTGAGTATCAATTTTATCACAAAAAGGACAGATACGTTTAATCGCAAATTGGCGACCTACTTATATATTATAAGGCCGCTTCGCAAAATCATCCTTTAGGATCTAGGGGGCTGCCGTGGTATGTTCTAAGTTGGGGGGGGCCGGAGCATTCTGTATGTCGATTCTTTCCATGCAACGCCATAGGCGTAATGTTAAAATCTGACAATGTTGGGGGCGGCTTCCCCCTCTCCCCCCTCCCCGATTCCTGCATCCTTGTTGGATTTAACGTCCAAGACCAATTTCAGAAACTACTCAAGCCAGCGACTTCAAATCTTCACCATTCGACGCCAAATCGTCCGAGGGGATGACGATTTCATTTTTAGCGATCTAGTCCGATTTAGGACCACTTCAGTCCATTGAAGAGTTCCACGTCCACAGTTGTAGACCACTACGTCTACAGCCAATACCAATCTAAAAAAAAACTACCGAAGCTAGTGGATTTGAAACTTCATCACTTCAAGCGCCATGGTTGGAAACCGTGCCGTTAGCGTGTGTTTTAAAACAATCCGACCCCATTTAGGCTCTCTATGGCCCACTAGGCCCCCAAAATGACTGGAGCAAAGACCAATCTCAAACTACTGGAGCTAAGGCTTGAAAAAATCCCCATTCGACGCGTCATGGTCGGAAACCATGCCGTATATTTTTTAACGTAAACGGCAAACGGCACCATTCGATGCGCCATGGTCGGAAACCTTGCCGTTTACCTTTGTACGTTTTTAACCAATGTACACGTCTCGGATTAAGATTGGTGTTGAATTCAAGTCACTAGCTCCAGTAGTTTCTGAAATTGGTCTTGGCTTTAGGGTTTTGGGGCGGGGCCTAATGGGCCCTAGTGGGCTAAATGGGGGTCGGATCGCTAAAAACGTGAAAAGCTTGGTTTACCGACCATGGCACGTCGAATGGTGAATTGGCTTCAAGTCGATAGCTCCAGTAGTTTCTGAGATTGGTCTTTGTTGTAACATTGGGTGCCCATTAACATGTGCCCTGGAGGGCATCTGGTAATTACACGCCCTGGAGGGAAGAGGACAGATCCCCCCTCGTAAGATATCGAAAACCAGGCAACGTAGCGCCAAGCAGAAAACGGCGTTAGATAGCTCGAGACAAGGTCTACAGAAAATATATCAGTCTTGTTTTAGTTCCGGTTAATATTGAGGTCACCAAAGGTCATCAATGGTCAAATTTGCCAGATTTAGAATTTCGATCCAGATACCCCCAAATATCTCGGGAACTATGAAAGCTAGGAACAATCGGGAAAAGGAAATATATATATATATATATATGATTTTATGTATATATAATATTATATAAGTATATATATATTATATCATTCGGAATATATTGCACGAACAATTTCTCAAATTTGAACTCAGGTGAAAAGTTTAGGCTCCAGAGTTCACAAGTTATAAAAGTTTTTTTTTTGCACTTGTAAACGATTAACTGTTTACCCAATCAAGATAACGCAATATTTTTTACGCCAACATGTTTATCTCATCAAGGCGCTTTGAATCATATTCATGTTGACCAGGTTAGGTCAACTAAGAAATTTGACCTCAGGTCAAGGTCAAATGGTGACCCAAGTATGTCATGCTGCCTATTTCGGTAGACGTGTATCGATGAGAAAAATACATTGGAGCGTTTTCACTTCTCTAGCTTCATTCTGTCGAGAGTTATTGACAAAAAACTGATGGTGGTCACAAAACTGACCCTGACCATAGCCCGAGGGGCTGTCGGTCGACCAGAGGGACTCCCTTGCCGAATTGAAGACAGTCTGAGGAAGCCCTCAGTCGTTCTAAGGTGGCCCTTGGCCGGCCTGAGAGAGCCCAGATTCGACCCAAGGGGACCCACCGTCTACATGAGAGGCCCTCGGTCGGCCTGAGAGGCCCTCCGTCGTCCTTAAATGTCCTTGGTCGGCGTGAGATGGCCTTCGGCCTACCTGAGGAGGGCCAAAGCCGGCCTGAGAAGGCCCAGAGTTGACCTGGGGCCCACAGTTGGACTGAGGGTTTCTTTGGTCGGACTGATATGGCCCTCGGTCGGNGGGGATCCAGCGATTCATTGGAAGCGGGCAGCTCTGTGTGCGGACCCACCAAACTTAGCGTGTGTCATGCAGCCGGTCTCGAGTCGAGTCTCGAGTCGAGTCGGACAAACGACTCGGGTGGGTGGCTCCTGTCCGTCCACTCCGCGTGACGGCATGCCCCGTACGAAATACGAGTACTGGTTTGCCAGTCAGAGTGTACGTCAAGTGTATGCGACTGTATGAGGCCATGGGCCAAGTGTATGTGCGTGTCATATAGCGATGAAGCAAGTGTATTCTTCCCTTATGTAGAACTGACTCGAGTCGATGTGATTGTACAATGTACATACGCAAACATACTAGCTAGGATGATATCAATACAACTACATTTCGAGACGGTTCTTCATTCAGCTCCGACGTGGCGCAGCTGTTCGGCACAACTATGCAGCACAACTCTGACTCGACGATTCGGTCGCAGTCGTACTGCGATCTCCAGACGCGCGTGACTCGTGCATCACTTCCGCGTACGCTGACACATGTGCGCGTGCGCCGCGCCCCATGGTCACAATGACGCGGAGCCGGGGCACGGACGGAAGTGCCGCTCGCTGGCTGATACAGCTCGTTGTTGGTTAATTGACGGCTATCAGCCGGCTGTCGCCAACGGCGAGAAGCGAGCCGACCGTCCGACTGCTCAGTGCACCGAAGCTTCGCTGTGGTAGGCAGGGGGACTGCACCGGGCACCGCTGTGGTAGGCAGGGGGACTGCACCGGGCACCGCTGTGGTAGGCAGGAGGACTGCACCGGGCACCGCTGTGGTAGGCAGGGGGACTGCACCGGGCACCGCTGTGGTAGGCAGGGAGACTGCACCGGGGTCACCGGCTTGGGTAGGCAAGGACTGCACGGGCACGCTTGTGGTAGGCAGGGGGACTGCACCGGAGCACGCGCTTGTGGTAGGCAGGGGGACTGCACCGGCACGCTGTGGTAGGCAGGGGACTGCACCGGGCACCGCAATTGTTGGAGGCAGGTGGGACTGCACCGGGCCACGCTGGGTAGGCAGGGGGACTGCACCGGGCACCGCTTGTGGTAGGCAGGGGGACTGCACCGGCACCGCTGTGGTAGGCAGGACTTGCACCGGGACCGCTGTGGATAGCAGGGACTGCACCGGGGCACCGCTGTGGTAGGCAGGGACTGGCACCGGGCACCGTGGTAGCAGGGGGACTGCACCGGTCACCGCTGTGTAGGCAGGGGGACTGCCCGGCCACCGCTACATGTGGTAGGCCAGGAGGACTGCACCGGGACCCGCTGGGTAGGCAGGGAGACGTGCCGGGCACCGCTGTGGTAGGCAGGGAGGACTGCACCGGTCACCGCTGTGGTAGGGCAAGGGGACTGCACCGGGCACCGCTGTGGATAGGCAGGGGGACTGCACCGGGACACCGCTGTGGTAGGTAGGGAGACTGCACCGGGCACCGCTGTGGTAGGCAAGGGGACTGCACCGGGCACCGCTGTGGTAGGCAGGGGGACTGCACCGGGCACCACTGTGGTAGGCAGGGAGACTGCACCGGTCACCGCTGTGGTAGGCAAGGGGACTGCACCGGGCACCGCTGTGGTAGGCAGGGGGGACTGCACCGGGCACCGCTGTGGTAGCAGGAGACTGGCACGGGCAGTCCGCCTGTGGTAGGCAGGAGACTCACCGGCACCGCTGTGGTAGGCAGGGAGGACTGCACCGGGCCGCTGTGTAGGCAGGGAGGAACTGCACCGGGCAACCGCTGGGTAGGCAGGGAGGACTGCACCGGGCACCGCTGTGGTAGCAGGAGACTGCCACCTGGCACCGCTGTGGTAGGCAGGAGACTGCACGGCCACCGCGGTGGTAGGCAGGGAGACTGCACCGGGCACCGCTGTGGGTTAGGCAGGGGCACTGCAACCGGGGCCACCGCATGTGGTAGGCAGGAGACTGCACCGTGCACCGCCTTGTGGTAGCAGGGGGACTGCACCGGGGCACCGCTGTGGTAGGCAGAGAGACTGCACGGGCACCGTGTGGTAGGTAGGGGAGACTGCACCGGCACCGCATTAGTGGTAGGCAGGAGACTGTCACCGGGCACCGCTGATTAGCAGGGGGAGCACCGGCACCGCTGTGTGTAGGCGCGAGACTGCACCGGGCACCGCTGTGGTAGGCCAGGGGACTGCACGGCACCGCTGTGGTAGGCAGGTGGGGACTGCACCGGGCACCACTGTGGAGGCAGGGGGACTGTGTACCGGGCACCGCGTTGTGGTAGACAGGGAGACTGCACCGGGCAACCGCTGTGTTAGGCAAGGGGAACTGCACCGGGCACCGCATGTGGTAGGCGGGGACGAACCAGTGGCGTGCAATCTCTAGGGATGGGGGCAAATCGCCTCTCAATCCGATTCTTGCCATGAAATAATGTTTAAACGAATTTATTAGAGAATGGGTTGGTCTGCCTCCCCTGCACCCATAGGCGTCGCCACGAGGGGAGGGGGCAACGGGGAAACATGCCATTTCTTCCCAATCTCCAACTGGGGACTCCTGATATCGATAAAAGTCCGAAGTAATTTACAGGTTCGTCCCGATGCCAAATACGTATATCTTGTTAAAAGTATGTCAGTGGCGGTGGGAGGTATTTTCGGATGGGAAGGGAGGCAAAAGAAACCCAGGGGGCCCCTCCGCCAAAGGGCACCCTCCATGGTCAAAGGCTCCTCCAAAAAGAAGCGTCAAGTGGTATTTCCTCCGATATAGGCCACTATATTTTGCAAGGCCCTCTAACTGGTCGCTGTTCGAGATGAGTCTCCGGAATGATGAGATCCTCACTCGTAGATCGATGTATGTACCTACTGGCAGCAAGGCGTAGTGAGAGACTGTATGGCGTATGCGTTCAGTGACAGCAGCGTAAGGCGGCGTAAGTGCCGCGCACACCCACACAGTACCGTGCCCCGGCACCGACTCTCCGGCCGGTCCCGGGCCGACCCCAGACACCGCCGGCCTCCACCGGCCGCTGGCGGTCACGTGACCCGAACAGGTCAGCTGGGGTCAGCCGGACCGGGCTGACCGCGCGACCGGCGCGGCGGCGGGACTCGGCACAACCACCACAGGCGACAAAAAGTCGGACAAGCCCATTTTGAATTCTGAGGCCTTCCAGGTACCCCGGCCCTCAGGTCTACCGAAGGCCTCCTCAGGTCAGCTGAGGGACTCTGTCGGCCATAGAGGGTCCCTCAGGCTGGCTGGGGGCACCTTAAGACCCTCGGTATTTTTTCGGTCAAGAAGAACAAACATAACTAACCAGCCCCTGGACTCTAGAGAACGGCTCAGGTTGTTTTTCTATAGAAAAACACAATTCTAAAGAATAGTGTTATTTCAATATAGTAAAAACAACCTTCGGTTACTTCTTGGAGGGTCCCTCTTACAAATTTATGGGGCGGGACAAAACCATATGTTTGCCCACCAACTTCTTGAGTGCTCTCCCCCCCCCCCCCTCCCCTGCAGCCCCTTATCCGCCACCCCTGATGTATGCGTATTTGCGTATTAAAGATAAGCGTACTCATTCATTTAAATAAGACAGGTCTTAAGATAGTTAACATCTGCCCCAGACAGATTTTCCACCAGTCTAAAAATTCTGGCGACGCCGATGTCCGCACCCGTTCCCCGTTTCCACCGCTACTGACGGTGACATATGCAGCCGACACGGATCGGTGCCGTCACTTCGTCACCTCATAAAAATACTGTCCAGGCAAACTTGACTACGGATAGGAAGAACAGCAGTACAGGGCAGTGGCGGCCTAATATATTTTCGGATGGGCGCAAAGGCAATTCGCCAGCCCCCAGGTCGTGATGCCCCTGTCTGAAAATGCGGTATGCTCGAAAAATCCTGGCTACGCCCCTGGGCCATCTCATACCGACCGAAGATTCCATCAAGAAGACCAAGGACCGACCAAGAGCCCCTCAGACAGATTAAGGGCATATTCAGGGCGGTTACAGGACACTTTGGCGATTGTCATTTTGACGAATGTCATTTTGGCGAATGCATATTGTCTAAGGACACTTTGACGACATGTCTTTTTGACGACATGTGAATATGCCGAATGCTAAATGGCGAATGTGTTCTTGTCGAAAAGTTTTTTTGCCGAATGTAAAAATGTCGAAATGTCTTTTTGCCGACATGTGATAAAGTCGAAATGTGATTTTGACGACATGTGAAAAGTCGAATTGTCTTTTTGACGAATGTCATTTTGACGACATGTGAAAAGATCGAAATAGCATTTTGACGAAA